>JAQFZC010002102.1:0-24927 GCA_034695205.1 Dicyrtoma fusca | reverse complement strand
AAAGTTTGTCTTTTTATTTTATTTTGGGCATGGGTACCCGGGAGGAAAGCTGGAACTGGGTTGAATGATTGTCACTGTAACTTACCAGGTAGGATAAATATATAATGGCCTGTAATTTTTTTGGATCATGTGATCATGTGAGATGAAGTTGAATTTGATGGTGGAACGTGTGGAAGGGTAAAAACTCTTCGACATCCTGTCATCCTGTATTCCGTAACCTATTGGCTAATGAGATTAGGGTACTTTTTATTTTTTACTTTTACCAAGAAGATTAAGGGTGAATGATTCATTGAATCCTGCGTAAATAGTGACTGATAAAGGCAAAGGCTTGCGACATCAGATAGATTTGGAGTAGGAGGGAATTAAAAGTAGAATAGAGTACAGCTGTATACAGTCTGCAGACTTCCAGCTGCAGCTGAGATCAATGAGTCATTGGATTCTGATCTGATGTTTGTGCCAATGTGGGAAGTTGTAGTGTATGAATGTGTAATAATGAATCGAAGTACCTAAACGGATTTCCTCTGTCTGTTGCAAAGTACCATTTCTAGAGAACGAATGCATAACAAAACTGGTGAATGAATGAATGTATCCACTTCAATTGATTTTTTTTAAACTGTTGTTAACAAAATTTTGTTTGTTGCGCATGCAAGTTGCAAGTACAAGCTCTCAACAAAATTTGTAAAACACGATCTAAGCGGATATAAGCTATTTCATGTTTGTGCTGAAATATTTTTTTATTTCTTCAGGAATTTTAAACTGGAAGTATATTGTTTGGTAAAGTTTTTCACAGGATGGTGGATCATTATCGATGTAGCAGCGGACCCGACTGTACAGAAGGACTTCGAAAAGGCCTATTACACCTGTGGAGTTTTAGGCACTATCGCTTTATTCATGTAAGTATATAACCTACATCCAGTTTTTGTTGTTGATGTTGAAGGATTTAATAATATTGTCGATTTGTGTAGTAATGAGATTTGTTATATATGTTTTTAAAATTGATTTGGGTTTATTTTATAGGATCAATGCTGTTTCTAATGGTCAGCTGAGGGGTGATGCCTTCACCAACGGATGTATGGGACCGCGAGGAGCACGGATGTGGTTGTTTATTGGTTTTGTTCTTGGCTTTGGCTCCGTGATCGCTTCCGGATGGATTCTTTTTGCTGGCTATGTTGTACCAAGTAAGCCGCGATGAATAATAATAAATAATAGATTTGTGCAAAAATGAAATTCACTTGGTTCATTGTCAGTTTCAAATATTTTCAAACTAAACTAATGTGTGGAATTTGAGTTGATTAAAAACATTCTTATATTTGTGTGCAAATATCTAAATATCAAGCAATTTTATATAATAAATTGTTTTAATTTTAATTTTTCAGATCATGAAACCAAGTGGCCGGGAGTTGCTATATTCCTGCAGAACTTTTTTATATTCAGTAGCTCACTGATTTATAAATTTGGTCGATCAGAAGACCTTTGGGGCTAGACGAATGCTCATTAGGTTTTTAAAGCTCACATTCCTCTACAAACGCAGTATGACCTTCTACAGCTGGCCCAGTCCCCCAATAATTATCCGCACGCCTATCGCTATCTCACGCTGTCATCTCAGTTGAAAAATTATCTAATGTTTGCCTTTGATTCTCGCAATCCTTAAAATGTTTAAGTGTACATTTCTACTCGTGCGTGCGTACCCTGTGTTTTAGTGAGCAAATAAAAAGAAATCACAGGTTGAATAAATATAAACAAATTATCCAAACGAATGCATTATTAGTGCATCTCAAAGATGTTAGTCGTTAGCGCCTAAGTTCGTTAGTTTCTTGTAAGGGTTTACTGTATTCAGTCTGTACGACTTCCAGATTCATCTGACCCTTGAATAGTACGCTGCAATTTAAACGGTATTTGTTCTACAGTTAATCTATTTATTGTCAAATGTGATCGCTAAAAATAATTGTATTCTATATCATTTATTTACTATTTACCTATGAATGAGTGTTCAGTGTTTTACATACATATTTTTCCCAATCTCATAACACTCGTACGTGTATTGTTTTTTTTATAAGCAAGTGTAAAATTGATTGCTTAGAATCTATTATGCGGCAACCGATATTAACGGGAAAAAGAAACTATTTACCTCTTTTGTTTGTTCTAAGGAATAACAAGCGTGTGATCGATTTTTTTATCCTTTTGTCTTGTTCAATTGAGTTTGGTCTTAATAATAATGTTCATAGCACGTGAGTGTTACTTAATGTAAAAGATCCCTGCATGTATTTCAGTTGTGAGCTGTGTAAGAAATAGTTATATCATTGGCCGGATGAATCGGGTCCGTGATTTCATTGTTAATCTTCCTACATATTTTATATAGTCACTATCATTTTTTTCCAAATCGTATAATATCTTGTAACAAATTTTATCGGGTAAGCCTCACTGTCCAAAAATGAAATGGGCTACTGGAGTGATGTTTTCACAAGTGGTTTATGAATAATTTTTAAATTGCTGGCTATTTTATAGACGAAATCGTTATTTTCGTCATAATACTTACGAAATCTAAATCATGAGTACTATTGTGCTGAATCGATTTTAATGGACTTAATTTATAGTATGTAAAAGATAGTGTTAAATGCATATAAGGTATATTATTGTAAAACACCTAGAAGTCTGATTGTTACTAGCTGCAGTTTTTTTGGTAGTTGTGCCTACTTCGAAAAAATACTGTAAAGATCAATACGTATATTCTATAAATAAGTAGTCTCTGTACTGCAATAATGGTAGATTTAGTTGTTCCATGTTAGCTTTGATTTCATTACATAATAATTTTGATTTTCTGTATTTTCAGTTCGTATAGAAGCTGTCTGTTTCGTGTGTATTTTTACTTTAAAATGAGGTCTAAGTAATATAATACTGTATAATAATATTTGTACGATGTAACGATATTACAAATTTTAAATAGTATAATAAAACATCAGCAGTCACGAATCCTCGAATTCTGCTATTTTAATTGTATTCCTTCAATTGTGGTCATCAAATTATTAGGATTGTGTAGCCTAATGGACGAAAAGCATGTACGTAGTGTAAGGATTTTTGTTCTTGCTTAATTAACTAATAATTGTCTAGTTCTTCAGTTGACCAAGCTTCTTACAATCAGAGTATATAAATGGTAAAATTTGTAGAAGCTTGGTTTAGTATTAATGGGTGAAGTTGTTTTACTGCATGAAACTTACCCGTGCCATCACCAATTTCACAGCTACATAAATAATTAAAGCCCGGATTATAAATCGGATTGAAATATCATCCACAGGATTTCTTTGTCTCCTACAAATGTCTCCTATAAATGCATTAGTACAGGTAGTGGAACTCAAGGGTATTCACAACGCTATTGTCGCTTGCCAGGCCACGTGCACTTGTGAGAACTGTGTTCTGAAATGTTTGCTCTTTAGATGACCGAACGGTCTACCTGTCATAAAATTTTGGGCTACATTAACATTTCCTTCTTATCTTGCATTTCCCAAAACTCTTTAATGGGCCAAGTCAATTTTTTCCAATTTCGAGGTTTAGAGTGGCTATTGACCATCTTCAAATTCGAAAAAGAACTTCGTTTCTAATAAGTTGCTTAGTAGCGAAAGTGCAGTTGTGATTTGAGTTGTTTTAAGTAGCAGGCTAGTAGGTATTATAGTTTCCCTTTAGTAAGGAAGTACCTTACATTCATGAGTTCAAATATTTATCTTTATATATTTTTACTTCGGAGAAAATAAATGCGTAATTGAAGCAAACGATCCAAATCCAAAAACTCGAAAAAGTCTTTAATTTACCTCTATCCTTTCGCATGCTATTTTTACGCTGTATCCACTGAATCTGTTAAATTCTGTTCAATGTTATATAGATCAAAATTATTGTATTTATTTGTCATCATCAAGGAAGGATTAATTTTGAGTCCAATACGTAAAAATATGGGACGGATTATAGTCAGTCCCATACGGAAATGTAATTATTACTTAATTGACCAACATGCTTTTTCAGACCCTAAATTATGCTTTTGTTTTAGCCAAATAATGCTCTACTAATGATTTTTCCCAAAGCAAATATATTATATACTTTTTGTGCTTATTTTTGAGCAAATAATATTCTCCATGGTAGATAATTAATTTTGTGTAGTTTTGGAGCTGATTATCCTCCTATAAACCGTGCTACCCCGATGTAAAAGTAAATGAGTAGGTACAGCAATCATTTGTTTACCAAACAAAACGATTGTAGTCTCAATTGAAGCGCAATTGACTAACGAAGGGAATGTCGTGATGTTTATTTTTAAAAAATTGATGGATGTTGCGCAAAACCAAAAAAAGGCGTAAATTCGGCCTGTTTTTGGCAATTTGGACAAAAGCAAATGAGTACAGCAGACATTTGTGACCCAAATAAAACGGTTTTTGTCTCATTTCAGGCGCAGTTAAACAAAGAAGGGAATATCGTGGCCCTTTTTTTGAAAAAGTTAGTGATTGTGAAACGTTCGTGTTTTAGCCTATTTCACTTGATCCCTTACTGGATTCTATCTTAGCTCCATTTCTCTCTTTTACTGCTTACTTTAACTCCTCAACTGATGCTCTTATTTTAATTGATGATTAATATAGCTTAATGAGTCGAGCCAGGTCTTCTTCAATCTCTTTCTTTTATGAGCACACTCGCTTATGGCCATGATGAGGTTGACTCCCGATGGAGCAAACCGGATGGAACCGATCTGGACTACTTTTTTTTATGCATCGATTCTACGCGCTGCCAAAACCTTATGAAGCTTGAAAGCAGTACAAAGACGTCGATTATATTTTTTTATGCTTTATTCATGTTGTGTTTTTGTATTTTATTGTGCAATAACTAATTACTATAAACTTGTATAAGACCGTCAAAAACATGAATTCGAGAAAAACACTTGTACTTACCTAAGTATGTATAGGGTAGTAAAAGCATAATTTCCATTATAAAATTAATAAAAGTTCCAATTCGGTTTGGTATTGGTGCTCGCTCATGGAACTGAAAAAAAGCATTTTGTTGGTTACCTTGGCAATGTGCTTAAAACAAAAGATTTAATGAACTACAAAGTTGAAAAGATTTTGATTCGGCTAAAAATTGTCGGGATCGGATGCAGCTGTGTCCTGTGTCTATAAAAGTTGTATTTGTTTACGTACTTACGAGGTGCGAAGAGTGCGAACCAATGCGAGAATCATTTTAATTTACTAAGGTTGCCCACGTCCTAGTGAAACAAATACCTTGCAAAGGAACTTAAAAAAATAAATGGTCTAGATTTTCCTTATGGACAAATTCTGGTGATTAACTATGATTATGATTTACTGAGTTTTAAAGTGCATTACTTTTACAAAAATTATATTATTTACGCTATTCTAAAGGAATTTAAAAGAACAGCGCCAAGAAAAAATTGATTTTTGGTTTTAAAAAGATAGGTACATAATAGATTGCAACTGCATACTGTATACTCAGTATAGGGAAGAGGAAGTGCACCGTACCGTAAATTATTCACGCTTCTATCGTATTTCCCTCAAAATATGTTTATTTTCAGTATTCAAAAATATTTCATTTACAACATTCAAAATAAGATTTAATAACTAGTACTAGGAATAGCAATACAAAAACTACGACGTTTTTCACATATTTAATAAGACCTAATTGTAAAAACATTAAAAACTATCAATACCTAAAAAAAAACAAAAATTAACCCAATCAAAAGGATATTTTGTCAAAAACATAAAATATTCATACTATTTAAATACAGATTAGCAGACTTAATTACAAACCCTCCCATGCATACATGTAATACGAATACACACTTCTTATACTATTAGTATGATTACAAATAATATATTAACGAGTACTGCAAGTGTCGAGCAAAAAATATTAATCTTTGCATGTCTTGTGAAATTTTTCGACTAAATACGCACCAACAAACAGTAGTTTAGAATTATAGCCCAAAACATGGATAAACTAAAGCCCTCACTTCCAAATTTTTTGAATAAAATAACCCCATAGGATTTGTCAAATATGAGTTGGATTCACACAGTACGAATAAACAAAAAGTTTCTATTTACGGGTTAACTAAATGGAGAAATCATTTATATACGCTTCGATAGGGCAATAAGTGTGTTAGTTTTTAAATTCTAAGTCTTTTAAAGTCTGCCTTAGGCATAGTACTACCATCTTCCACATCTTTTGAGCTAAAGTTAGTGAGTCTCAAAGACATTAATTATGCTAGTGACGGTACTGGATTAACTGGATGCTAGTACAAGTGAGTCAACAATTTTATAAATCTGGCTTTTCACCAGGAATATTTTGACATCGACGTATTTTGTCACTTGCCACGGTAAAGATCTATGTGATGCATATTCTGGCGTTTCAAACCTTAACACCAGGTAGGAGATTTAGCGAACTTTAACTAATTTAATTTTACCTCAACGAGGAATGTACGACTTGGCTCGCGAAAATGAATCAGCGAATAAACTGCAATATCTTTAAGAAGATAGAAATGATATAGAATTTTGTCTAAAATCTAACAATAGGCCACCACATCTAATTCTTCTCTTATAGAAAGTATTGGAGTCCTACTAAAGCAAAAATAATGATCCATAATAATTCATTCATAACCAAACAGTAGAAGTTTAAAGGCAACAATCTAACACAGTTTACAGTCTATAGATTCAAGACCTAGTAGACTCTTAAGATAAATGTGTTTTTTGTAACATTGAACTACCAGAAAACCCTCAGAACAATACTAAATGGGGTAAAACCAGTCCTGTGCCACATCACGACCATTTTACTCATGACTTCATAGGATCACTCGGGCTAAATCTCAATAAGGCGTCATATACTAAATTTGTCCCTGTAATATTCCACAATCTGAAAGGGTACGGTAGTCATTCTATTATTTAGAGTCCAAACCAACCCGGTATAACATACCCCTCAGTAATACCATTATCATCTGAAAAATTTATTAGTATATCAGTCAACGATGGAACGTTGAGATACATATATTCTATGAAATTATTTTGATAGCTATGTCGTTTGTTTTTGTACTAGAAATATCTAACTCATCATTTATAATGTATTTCTATTCTTACTACACACGTTTTGTTTATAATTTATTTTTAAAATCATCTTCAATTTTACGGAGAGTCGAGGACAATCAATTGACTATCAATATTTTAAACGACTACACTTTTGAACATTTGGACTATCCAAACTAACTCTGCCTTTTTTAGCTCCCTTTTATAGGGAAGCTTTTCCTATTACAAAGTAAAATAAACATTTGTAGGCGTGTTCTCAAAACCTCTCGCTCTCGTTTATATGTATGTGCATCACTTTTTGGGTTGCACCCAATTTTTATCGATGTTCTATAATCCCAATATGGCAGGGCAGATTTCATTTCCTAATGAAGCATATTTTTGCACTTCCGAATCTTTTGATAGACTTGTCCTGGAGGACAAAAACACATTAAACGCCTTGGATAATGCCGTATCCATGACCAACCTTGCCATTGATTTTGCTGATTCAAGTGAAAATGCATCTACAGATTATCTTAATTTAACTGAAGCTCTTCTTTCTAACGTTCTGCATGATTCCACCATTAGCGACCGCCATTTGACTCAAGATGAGTGCGACGGTTTGATTCGTGTAGGACACTATTGTGGTACGCTCTAACAATCGGAAACATTTATCATATTATACCCAATTAAAAATTGAAATATAATATAATTTATTGGTTTGTTTATTTATATTATATAAATAAACAACTCTATCAAGTTTTAGATAAAATTGTGGACATTTTACTACAATTATTTTGACACCATAAGAAGGCTCTAAAAGTATCGGTCCAGCACTGAAGATAGAGAAAACATATAACAGTATCGGACTGATACACTTTGTCACTTTACTAATACATATGACTTTCATCAGATACATTAAGCTAATCTTCATACCTACTCCATTCACTCAAAATCTAACGTTTGAACCCTACGATTCATCCCAAGTTTTTTCTACAGAAAGTTGTTCGAACAAAAATAAAATGCTTTATGCTATCATAATTGCATGTTCAAAATATCTGCAAGACTTTTTCATTTTTTAAAAAATAAAACCTTAAATGTTTTCATACGCTTTCATCCGACAACTTTCTGCAGCATGCGACTGACAGGTTGAAAAATACATAGGAATGTGTATATAAATAAGTTCTCCATTTAATTAACCCGTAAATCAAAGAACTGTGTAGTTTCCTTCCCAGTAAAAAGTATTGTAGTGGAAATATTATACATATAGAAATTGTAATTGGCTCATTCTCATTCTTTGATATGGAATGAGCTATGTAATTCTGATTACCCTGCTTAGCCTAACCAAAAAATTTGGTCGAATTTTTCAATATGTAAATTATAATGTTTGGAATAACATGCATTATTTTCTTTTGTTGGAACACAATGTTTCAACTAACTTGTTTGCATGCAACCAAAATTTAGAGAGAAATTATTATTAAATTACACTAAACGTTACAGGGTAGAGCGGGCCTCCAACATAGACTGAAACGCTGACTTGAGGCATTCGATCGAAAACATAGATGAAAGCCACAGCAGAAAAAACTTGAGCTTCCGAAAATTTATTGGCTATCCTTTCCCTTTCGGTGTTTTCCCCGCTGCTGCTGTTGCAATTACTCCAGGCTGACCGCAACGTTACTGATTTTAAGCCTATACAAATTAAAAAATTTATTTTAGATCTGGCTTTACTTTAATTGTGCATTGTACATACTGAAATAGAAACTACTGCTGCATTCACTGCAGTGAAACCTATATACAACGGCTTATCGGTGTACTGTTGGTATGTGCTTCTAATTTACACCCATTTTAAATAACTTATACAAAACTAGATTTATGACCTTT
The DNA here is from genome assembly GCA_034695205.1 of Dicyrtoma fusca. Lineage (NCBI taxonomy): Eukaryota > Metazoa > Arthropoda > Collembola > Symphypleona > Dicyrtomidae > Dicyrtoma > Dicyrtoma fusca. The sequence continues at coordinate 16,015 of JAQFZC010002102.1, read as the reverse complement.
AAGAGAGAGAAATGATGAGCTCCGACACTGTCGTTCCATTTCTTCCAAAATATGAAAGTAGCATTCCGGGTCTTCTAACTCTTCGCAAGGAGTCATGCTAAGACGGCACCGGAGCTCCCAACATTTATCATCTGGTATTCCCGTAACACAAGCATCCATGTAGTCGATGTCCATAAAACGGGGATCCACAATGTTTCTTACCTCCAGCGTCGTCAGCTGAGGGTACAAGCTGCACACTTTCCCAAGGAATCTCTGTAGACTTGTGAAGGGGGGCAGGGAGCCAACTTGAAGTTCCTGGAGATTTTGAAAGCAATCCAAATGTAAAGTACGAGTCCTCAAGAGATTTTCAAGTCTCATGTTTAAAGTCCCAACTGTTTTCTGAGTCTCCAGCTCGTCACTAATAACCTGCAAATTAAAACGGGATCAATAATAGTTAATTATTTTTGGTAGGAAAAAATTCACCCGTCGGACTCAATGCCTGTTGCTGTCAGACAAGGACAAGACGCAAACTCAGAGAGTCGAAATTGAAATAGCAGAACCCTCTCAAAACATCTGGCCACCTTAACGTAATACAATATACCTGTTGGTTGTAAAAGACTTTGCTTTATAATAATATTATAAATTATAAAGATACCCAAATCCCCCCATACTGTTCTGAAATTCTTTAATTTTTACGTCTAAATGGCAGCTGTCATAGTCCTAATAACTAAAAATTCGTTCGAAAAAAATTAAACAGCAGGACTATTACTCACCTCCGATTTTTCAGGCAAATTACTTCTAAGAGTTTCGCCCTCCTTGAAATCTTGAAGAATGTGACAAAGTCTCTCAGTGAATGCCTCCATTTCCTCCTCCATATTTGTTAAAAAGCTGTTACCGACAGACCAGTTGGCAAAAAAAGCCTCCATTTCAAATGTTCAACACAATCCAAAGGAGTGACTAGAAATATTCAAACAAAAATTAAGAAAATGTAAACCAAACTTATACGAATGCATACAGATACTAATATTAATGTCCCTAAAACTTACAAGTACAACTAATGAGAATGAGATCAAAAATTGAACTTACGAATTATGAAATATTATAAAATTATTATTCTTATATCCAGGAATCACAATGCACTCAGCTATATTCTCTAAGCTATGAGCCTCACAAGTCAACAATGTAAATTACACATTTAAATAGTTAAATAGTACAAGTAACACAGCACCGCTTAACAGTTCGAAGCTCGCAACAAAAATGAGACAAAATATTCAATGAAAAAATCACAAATCAGGAATACCTTAAAAGTAAACTAAAAAAAAGCTCACGGTTGTCCTATAGTCCCATCCAAGCTCAAAATAAGTAGGTGCTTTACCTTTCTAAATTAATACATGCCTTTAATTTTATGTAGTGCAGCAAGCCCTTATGAGCCATAGCTAAATCAAGCAATATAGCCGTGTCAAATTAATACGATCGACACGAAACGCTTAAGTCGACCTTTTGCTGTCCAAAAGGGGCTACTGGCCACCAGAACCAGCGTACCTAATCCAGTTTAAGTGGTTCTTCCAAGTCAACCCAGAACTTCAGCTTAGCTTAGGAAGGGATTTTAGTACGAAATATTCCACTAAAAGTCAGGTCCTTCAAGTATTTTTGAACTTTTGAAATGCTTTGTTTTATATGTTCTTGTATAGTGCATTCGTGTTTCCAATGATACAGTGGCGTCTTGCTCTACATGACAGAATTTTATTTATTTTAAATGCTATTATTTTAGAAAAGAATGTTGATAGGTACCTGGATGCTTCCTATTCCTATTGCTTATGTATGTATGTATATCCCGGCAGTTGAATTGCCTATCATGAACTTGATGAAGCTGAAGACCGTATTTATTAGTAGATCATTGAAGTGATGTTTTAGTGGAAGTAAGTTCTATTTATGAACGCGAAGTGCACCCTTATTCTATAAAACATATAGCCACATTTACATTCTAATCTTTGCCATACTTTTTACCTTTAAATAATTTTGTCTGAATTCCGAAGCTCAACTTTTCCAAGAATTTATTCATAGCCATTCTAATCCGACACATTAAATGTATGAATGAAGTTCAATGGAAAAATTTCCCGAAACCAATGACAATATAAATGCAAGTCCAGGGTGTGTTCAAGCTGCTTTTTTCAAAAAAAGCAACACTTGATTCGAGAAAAATAATCCTTAAAAAAATATGCCAAGTAGAAAGCAGTTAGTTTCGCTATTTTTTCCAGCTAATACAGCTGCCTGCCTTTTATTTACCGTCTTCATTGATCAAGTTTGGAATGTACATGTTTGGTTTGTATTATTTACTTTAAAATCTTAAATAATGGATATTGATACTTATATATTGATACTAATTAATCAAGGTATGCTAGAATTCTCTCCGAATGTAAATCATAGTCATAATCATACTATTTACGAACATCAATGGTAATTTCGACTTTCCAATCTCGCTGTTACAAACTAATCTCATTAAGGTTTTTTTAAAAATCAGAATGAAATCTAGCGAATACCTTGGTAATTAAATTAAACTATACTAATTGAGGAAATTAAAACGTACACGTGTAAAGGCGATGGTTAAAACAAACTTACGAATTTACTTACTTAATATGAACATATATAATTCTATAGTAGCACAGTTGTAACGTTGTAACATATTAGTGTATGGTTATAATAATAATGGAGTACAAAACGAGTTTTTTTCCACAACAACACTGGTATTGTTTAGCACACTGACAAAATAGGGCGGGTAATGAATTACATATTTATAGTTACATTTTAAATTACCTTTAAATGAATGCCCCAGAAATTTAGAGCGCATATTTGAGCACACACTACAAATTCCCACCGTACCGCAACACACCGCTTACCGTAGTCGCAACGATAACATCTAAACCTACCTTCGACTTAAGCTAATCTAATTACATAATCAACTAACTAATTACTATAATAATTACATAATACAATTACACCTTATTCATCACTAATAATGTTGGAACTGGAAATGGAACTGGAATGTGTAGTACACATGAACATTACGAAATGGAAACTTGATAATAATGATTTAAAAACTCAATACAGTAATTCTAATACTTACATAGTTTTAATTGCAGAAAACGCCGTCCTTCCATTATCTTAATTTTTACAAGAATACGTATAGAATAGTTACTAGGTGTATAGGTATGCTTACTTATTAATACTTATCCTTCTAATACTACTTATATAATTAAATAACTGGTTCATTTTATTTTTAATTTCTGTATAATATGTACATATATTGTAAAGTCTAAAAACAAATTAGAATCTAGTTTTGGTTTTGGTATTACTGTGGTTCACCTTAAAACTGCATGCAACAATTTATGATATACAGATACTCAAAATTCGACGTAAAGTTCACAACTCCCTTTTTCTTGTATAGCATCACAGAATTATATTGAATGGAATGCTTTTTAAACAATAGCATCTTTAAAAAAAACAACAACAACAACAAATGACTCTTTTCGAGACACAATATTATCGTATCGATTATGCGGGGTTAACACAACAACAAATTAATCGAACTTAACGAAACCTGGAAAAAAAAGTACTTACAGTTTGTGCACGCTCACTCATACATAAAATAAATAACATACTATTAGTACCTACTAATATTTTTTCATAACATAGTTCACAACACAATGTTCCTCTGAAAATTCACGGGGATGACAGACTTGCATCGATCGCATGGCAACATAGTCTAATAATTATTATGATTACGATTATAGTTTTATTTACTGGGGCTACGGGCACAGATATGAAGAGGGATGTACAGTGTAGGTATTGAGATAGTCAAAGTCGTAGTAGCTTACATAAATACGTCTAAAGTAAATACAGATACCTACACCCCTACATGCGGGCAATGCTCTCTAATTTAGGGTACCGGTACTATGATTAATTCATTAGTATTACTTAGGTTTAGGTAGGTAATAATGGTTTGGATAATAATGTGGCAGAACAGTGTAGGGTTTTACTTTATCTGTATAATTTCTATGTATGTATATAGTAGGTAGGTAGGTAGGTAGGTATTTTAAATGTAAATTTATTAGTATGTGAATTTAAATGGTACAAGGAACTTTCTAGAATGTGACAGGAGAGTAGTTGCTAAAATATTTTATGTCGTACTGGAGTACCAGTTGGAGCTGGGCTTGCCGGGATGATAGAGATGGAAGCCGGTGTGGGGGGGTGGATAGAATTGGGATTGGGAATGGTCAGTCAAAGGATTACCATATTGAGATTCTAAAGAGGAGTGTGGATGGTAGCCGTAGACTTGAGGTTTGAGGGGTAGAGGCTGTGCGGGTCCATCCAAGTATGACTGTGGCGGTCTGAAGGAGGTGGTGGAGCCGTCTCCATATGCATTATTGGGGTCACCGTATGGCTTGTCACGGGGTGACACGGAAGCGGGTGGAGTCATGGCCGGCTGGTACTCATACGATGACACTGACGGATATGGTACTAAAGAGGGGAAGTCGGAGGAGGAGGATTTTTGATGAGACCCAAGCATGAATTGTGATTCTCCCACGTAGTTGTCGGAACCTGGAGGTGTTGGCAGAGCACTCTGAACCGTGCTCATGTCGGAATAGTAGGAACTTGCTCCTCGGGCAGCTACGACTGCTGCTGCGGCAGCCGCCTATCATAAATTAATCACAAATATATAGGCATTAGTTTTTACAGCTCAAAATTTCCATTTTGTTTTGGTGTAATAATGGCAGCTTACTCACGTGAGTAATGTACTCATGTATCAGTATTCACTAACAAAATACTGAAATTAACCTTTTCGAAACAACACCGTAGCTTACTTTTACACCTTTTTAAATTTGATAATTTCTAGCTTTGAACTTTATGAAAGTGTTTATTTCTAGTTTTGAACTTTTTGAAAGTGCTTATTTCTAGTTTTGAACGTTTGTAAACTGTTAATTTCTAGCTCTGATCGTTTTGAAAATGTTGCATTCTAATTCTGACATTTATGAACGCGTCAATTTCTAGTTTTTATCTTTTATAAAATGTAATTTCTAGTTTTGTATTTTTCGAAAATGTTAATTTGTAGTAAAAATACTAAACAGCGTCATGGTTTGCCAGTTGGGAAAAGGAAAGGGGAGCCTACCTGCACATTAGCCCGAATGACACTTTCTCTGGAAGCACAAAGTTGACGGAGAAGTGCCGAAACGGGGAGCCCAGGACCCGACTGAGATCCTGGACCTACCCACTGGATGGCTGAACCTGTTCTAGAGCCAGATTGTTGCCTAAGTAAGGAATCTGCACTGAAGTCGATTCCGGATGATACAATTGACGCTCCATGGTCGCTGTCCCGTCCAGGTAAATGCTTCGACATCACCTGCTCCAAATCCTTCACGGACGACGAACCGCCCTGGTAAACAAATACAATAATTAATTTATTATATACTTTTTATTATTCGTTAATAATTACTTTATTGCTGACTTGGAAAAAAATATTTAAAAAATCGCGTATTGTTTGATTTTAGAGAGACTGTCTTACATTGGAGTCCCAGTGAGTCGGGTGACTAACTTTTCTCCACCGAGCCGAGTCCCCGCTGTTGTCAGCCTCGATGCTGCTGTGATGAGGACTGGAGCCACTGTCATGCCCCACGGATCCGGGCGTAACAGGTGCGGGATGAGTCCCATGTGAATGTGAATTCGTGGGTCCATCCATGACGTCATTTTGTACAATAATTTGTCGTTTGGCACATGGAGAGGTGTGGTTGTTCGTCTGATTATTAGTAGAACTGCTGTCCATGGACATGCCTAAGGAGGGCAAGTCATCTGATCCGGTCGTTGGCGTCGTGGTCGTGTGACCTCGTGAAGAATGATTACTATTGTGATTGATATTTGCACGATCAATTTTACGTTTTCTTTGGTTTCCTTTGACCGGTGGTGGTGGATTGACGCTGACGACGGGTGGAATCACAAGTGGCTCCGACTCCAGCGATCGAACCGACTGCGGTGTTCGTGCGTCTCGATGGTCAGGTGTCGACGTGGAAATCGGCGTAAGTGGTTGAGATTCAGGCAGCACCTGAGAATGGGACGTGCAACACATAGAAACATCAATGTTCTACACCATCTACGACTGTCACTGCCTCCAAGATGATTTCTGGCCAACACCAACATCACCAGCAGTGCTCCATTCAAGAAACTCAATTCTACCACCAACCACTAGCAATTCGCCTTCAAACTACCTGCCTGCATTTCTTTGTACATTGTTAACCCGAGCATATCGTGGCTTAAGAAGCAAAGTGACGGATAGACAACATTTCCATGTTTTTCAAAGGTTTCTTCATGTATGGTTGAACGTCACGTCAAATATTGAATAGTTAAAAAATGTAAATATAACGTTTTGCCATTTCGAAAAATGTAAATATAACTTTTTGCCTTTTAAAAAAGAGTCAAAATTACTTTTCGCATTTTAAAAGAGTGTAATTATAGCTTGTTGCACCTTTCCAAAAAAATGTAAATAGGAAATCTGGAAGTATGTATATACTGGCAGGTCGATATACTAATAGTATTGAATAACTACTTCCGACAAAATATCTCCTCTCCAAAAATGCGTTTTCAAATTCGTACAAACTACCACATAAATAAATGACCATTTCTTGACGAGTACTTACCAAACTAGCTTCCTTCGAGATCCTCGCATTGCCAGCTCTTTGGTGAAGCGTGCTGCTGCTCGCACTTCCATGATTCGCTCGTCGCTCCCGTCCTTGACAATTATCCCTTAAATCCGGTGACCTCTCTGATCCAGCCCCTGCTCGTGCACCTGGTGATTTAGAGTCCATGTGATGAGCTCCACCTCCCAGACCATCTCGTCCACGACCGCCGCTACCATCTGTCAAATCGTGACCACACATTGGGGGTTAAGACTACTACAAGGAGATTTCGTGTCTTGCAGAATTTAGTGACTGCACAAGAAATCAAACCAAAAAAAAAAGAAGCCCAAGCAAGCCAAGTCAAGTCAAGCCAGTCGTCGGTCGGGGAGGCAGACGAGAATAAAAAATAGGGAGTAGAACAAGCCTCTCTCTCTCTTCTACACTATTTCATTGGGACGCATACAAAATACCCACAAACTTTTAGTTGATAGTCTTCACCCATTTGACTTGAGAGAAAAAAAAACCTATGTCACTGGGTTGCCTTGACTATTAATACGAGCATCACGTCAGCAAGGCTGAGCACATAGCCTTTCCCTCCACACACACACTTCCTCCCGTGTCCTGTGAAAGTCACGTCCACCTCTCCCCATCTTCCACCATGTTGTATATATTTATGTGAGATGCTTTCATCTCACGTTCAATTGTTCACCACTCCGCACGTACACAACATTGCGTGCAAATTGTACATTGTGCACATCTTAAAAGCCAGTCAACGGACAGCACTTTACACGTCTCACAGCCTTTTAGTCTCTCCAAAGCAAATTTTTATTTACTTACAAACGCTCTCTCTCTCTGTCTGCTACAATACAATCCACATGCCCCCCCCCCAATTGTTTGCGGCAAGATACAGTAGGCTATACTCTCATACATTGTATGTAATTACGTCTGTATGGATTTGATTTAATTATACTAACCTGACGAGTCGTTGTCGGGTGACTTCCTATCCCTCTCATCCAAAACCTCCTTCTTGACTGTCGGCGTACACTCTTGCTCCAACTGACAGCAGTCCATAACGACGTGAGAGTACTCTTTTCCACTGTTGAGTCCAAAAATTACAAAATTACAAAATTACAGCAAATGTCTAAAGGTCCAACTTGGCCACAGTTTAATTATTACAGTTTAAAAACAAGAAAGCTCCGTCCTTACCTTATGACATAGTTGACACAAATAATACTTTGCTCATCGGAATTCTTGGAGCTACAGACGACCGTAGCACAGGTTTGAAGCCACGTATAGCCTCCATTCTTATTCATTAACCGATAATACTGACTCATAACTTGACCCTTGTCCAGCACTAAAAAAAAGATGGGGAAAAAATAACCAAAGATTACAAATTGAAACTAATCGTACGATAGGTAGGTATGTACATTAACCGGCTCAATTATCCCCCCAGTCTCCATGTAATGGATCTATATACATATATATACGAGTCCATTGATAGCTATATGAGCCTCCATTTAATTCGCTCTATATTAATTTGTCGAGTGGATCATGATTATGACAGGATGAGAATGAGACATGAAAGTTAATGACAAAGTTTTCCGTTTCCAAAAGAGAATTAGCTGTACGGATGCTACTTGTAGGCTTGTAGGCTCCGAAGCCTCCTATCAGTGAAGTCAAAGGGAAGGAAGGGAGAAATGCATGAAATAATTGAGCGAAGGAAGTTAGTAAAAGAGACGGAGAGTGAGTGGGAGAAAGGGACGAGAGATATCAAATTGGTGTTATAATATAATCTGTGAGAGAGCCTTCGAGATGGAGAAATAGAATGGAATGAGCCCCATGTACGGACAGACAGACAGACAGAAACGCAGAAAGATAGAACCATCATCAACTTACAATCAACGTGGCATTTTCTCATTTTGTTCACGTCCTCTCCGTGGCACAATGCATACAAATTCTTCCCCGTTAGTTCCTCGGCCGTGTAGTCCAGTAATTCCGACACTCTACTCCAAAAAACCAAAACATTCAAACATTTTAACTCAATTCACAAATTCTTCTCTCGGGTTTATACATGTACAGTAATTCTCATCTTACAAGACACACTAGTGTACCTAGGTATGTACTACGTGCCCTCACTTACATAGGTACTCCCGGGTGGTACGACATTTGTAGGTACTAATTACAAATTGTGCTATCTATACATAGAAATAAATGGATGAAAGTTTTGCAGTTCACTCGCAAAACTTGCTATCCACACCTGTAGATAGCAGAAATGGCTACTAGTTGCAGTTGCGCTTTTCGAAAGAAATTATTTCAAAACTTGTAGATAGTCAAGTACTTTTTGCCTGCCTACACGAACAAAATTGCACCCCAGTGCATTGCAATGCAATAATGTTAAACTATTGGGTTCTATAGACAGAAGCAAAAATGCCGTCACATTCCCCCATGTGATTACAGGTATGTATATGGCGATAGTAATTAGAAATTAGCACCAACACATGTAATTTTTTTTCCTGCATCCATCTGATTTCGTTTCTACCCTAATTACACAGTATTATAGCTACTCCACGCATTTCTTGTTTACAGCCTAAAGATTGAATGGGATTATAATTTTTGACTCTATTCAATGTAGTAGTGGCTGTAGTGGTGGTAGGTGCCTGCCTACATTCAAATCCATGTCCAACACGGCAAGACCAACAACACACGTACCGTGAAGGGGGTTGGATTTACTGTCATTATCATTATCTCCTGATACCCTACACATACCCACGTCCAGTGCAGCGTTTAAAAGTTTAGAACCAAAGGGATTCCGCAACCGAAATTTCACCCCGCAGGTAAATATTTTTAAGCACATCTTGTACAGTGCAGTGCAACGGCAAAAATGAATCTCGGTAATAACAAACTAATCTAATAGAATACAGTACAGAGCTGCAAACACTAATTTTATACATAGGTAACTATATATTAAACACTGTAGATCATTCATTTCGTCGGTTCGTCTGTAGATCTTTAAGTTGCAGTAGACTGAATGCAGACACAGAACAAAATTTGAATAAAAGGGAGTACGTACAAGAAAAACAAAAACAAAGTGGTGGATGTAAGTATGTAAGAAAATTTTTGATTCTGTATGCAACTCACAAGTGCTCAAGCCAAAAGCCCAGCCAATTTACTGATCACTGATCTGCTCATCTCTTATTACCTGACAAGTACAAATCTACTGGCATTCTATCAGAGGAGCTAGTACGCTGGTGCTAGTACTCTCCACTCAAGTAAGTACATAGCCCCTGCCATGGTGATTAGTAACCACTAGTGAGTGAGTACTTTTCAAATTACCGTATTTCATAAAAAACATAAATTACAGCGTGTATAAATCTCTATCAAGGAATTACACAGTGTAGGTACGCGCTCACCGCTGCTGCGCTGCTGATCTGATGTGCGATCTAATAAAATCAGGAGAAACTCAGTCAAACATGGTATCAACTACACTGTCTTTGAATGATACAGAGGAGATTTTTGAGAAAAATTATGTACGGTGTCAAATTATCCATCAAATAATTATTATAATGCCGTCACAAAATACTAATACGTCATCCTTAGGTTACAATTCTGAGCTTTATCTGCAGTGGAGTGTAACAGAAGAAATATGTACAGGAAAACGGATAAATAATTCCACCTGTATAATTAACTGTGTTACATTTTTTATGGTGGTGACTAGCTTTCCTTTCTTTGAAATCATTTGGCCAACTTTATAGCAAGGCATTGCAGTAATCGAAAAATTATTCTAATAGTACGCATTTTTTCCTCCCACTTATTTTTTGATTTTGTCCATTCTAGACTTTTGCTTTTGCCCCGATAAAATATGACGCCCATTTAGCACATTAGCGGGAAATTAATTCACTTTACATGGAAATGCAAAAAGTAAAAAATGGTGTAGGTGTCTGATTGCAATCCTGTATGTATAGATTATAGATAATCGTCCATTGCATTGCAGTGTGTGACTTTTTCGCATTTTTATTGCCACTACAAACTACAACAATACATATAACAATATAATATAGTGCACTGCACCTACTGTCTATAATACCGAATTCAAATTAATAATTATATTCCACAGGTTGTAACGATGTGGATTAACAAACATTAAGGGAACTAATGTGATATTTGTAAGAAATGGCAAAGTTGAAGCCATTGCCAAAGTAAACCTTTCAATTAAAAAGACATAATATTCCGGATTCCAGTTAAGAGTTAATGATTCGAGATTTCTCCACTTGAACATGAGCTTCCTATGCTAAACTGACTGTACATAAACTTGAGCGATTTCCCTTTCCCAGCTCAAGTAATTATAACCAATTAAATGCTTTGGAAGCTACTCCCTCCTTGTATGTATACATACCGTGTTGTTGTACATGCATACATATACAGAATAGGTGTTCGTCCTAACTAGTAAGTACAAGGCTGTGATAAAATCTAAAGGGATCGTTTTAAATTAAAAAGTAATAAAGTAAAAAATAATTAATATGTTGGATTGCCAAGAGTCAAGAGAAGTGTTGGTTGCCTCGGCTCTTCTTGAATATCAATGCCTGGCTCGCAAGGAGCCAATCCAGGCGAAGAGAGAGAGAGAGAGAGAGAGCACATACACATAAATAATTACCTTACATAATATATATTATCTGACAATGAGTGTGTGAGGATTGCAGAGTCCACATGTTACATGAGATGATGCGACCGAGAGAGAGAGAGAGCCCTGAGAAGAAGAGGCAATAGAGCAGCAAATAAGTGGATGGAGGGTGTTAGAATGCTACTTAAAAGGTGATGGTAAAGATGGGCTGAGGCAGACACAAAATGAAATTACATGGCACGTCCACCACTGATTAATATACACTGAAAGAACTGGTAATTCTATTCCTTCGCACTTGAACTTGAATTTGCAGTCTATAATAATCGGGGACCTGAAGTGAATACTTAATCCAGGAAAATTACAAAAATACTATCTCACTCTGGCTACACTTCCACTTACACAGACGTCCATTACACTTTGTAACTTGGCCTCCGAACAATACAAAACTGTAGGTAAACTGACTGCAGCAGTCAAATTTCAAGTTTACTACAATTACAACACGTACAACTTACTATTAGAGCCGGTGCTACAAAATTTGATTATCAAGAAATACATCGAGAGGGAGAATACACAGCTTGAAAAAAAAATGTGAAGGAAAAAAAAAGGAAATACAGAAGCTCCTTCATATTTACATACAGCTCACTCCCGTCAATAAGTCTGCGCATTGTTATTGTTACTGTTCCCCTCACACATAAAAATTCATTTAATCCTACACTGCCATTAAGGATTAATAAAGATACATACTGATAATACAAGTAGGTAGTTCCACTATTACGAGGACGATCGTCATAACTACCTATGTACAGCGTCGTTAAATACAAGGGCGCAAAAAAAAGAACATTCATGGAGTACTTGAGTTCATTGATAATTTAATTTGTAGCAAATGCACTAGTACATAAGACAGACATCTTGTAGTTAGTCATCTCCACATCTCTCCCTTAAAGATTAAATACTAAACCCAAGCTCAAGAATTCCTTAACAAGCTCATCATTTTTGATGTTCCCGACTACTGATCATACCCTTGTGTACAAGGACTGAGAATGCCGTAGGTAGTTACTAGTTAAGGAGCCTCGAATTTGAATTCAAATCTGTTTCAGATAGAATAAGAAAGACAAAAAAAAGGAGGCTTTAACTATTTTTATTGTAGGCCCCATTATCTTGTTTACTGCGGTCACCAATAAAGATGCTCGCCAACTTTTACGAGCACTAAAAACTTGTTACATACCTACTATCTAATTATTATTATTGGACCGAATATCAGATGATTATAATATAATAAAATCCAGGCTGGAAGAAGCTAGAAAGAAAACTTTGTAGGGGTCTGTTTATACGAACCTGCTAGCCCAGTAATAATTTAAACTAGGTACTTGCTATAGATAATAATAATAATAATAACTGCTTAATACCTACACTATATACTAATTAGAATCATAATAATTTTAAAAAAAATGTGTTTACCGTGGTTCACAGTGGATGACGCGGAAATCGAACGTAACCCGGGTGACGAACATATCAGACTCGAGCCGAATCTCATGAACGGATGGTGGGGGGAGTGCTATAGCCAGAGCCACCATTCCCAGAAGGGGCGGAGGAGACTTTCTCGTGTGTGAGAAGGAATATTGGGGCCGTAACTTGCATAGAACTAGAACCACCTGGAATTAAAATCAAATTTTATTAATTTACCGAACAACTTAATTTACTTACACCAACATCATATGACATGTTCCCTTCCCTTAGACTTTCGAAGTCATTACGGATGTGTGCATTCAAATTATAGATACTGAAACCAACAGTAAATAGTAGAAACTCCAGAAGCAATGCTGCAGAATACAGTAGAAATTAAATTAAAAGATGTAAACGCGGGTCCTCGCATCCTCCTTGTACTTCTACTTCAAGAATTTCCCTGATTCCGAATAATGTTGTTTTACTTGCTACAGTGCTATCTTGCTATCTTACGTAACGTAGTACATTATTCAAAATAGATGAATGGGTTATGTTTGGTTTGTTAGTTCGACAAATTCAAATTGTTCACAAACTTCTAATGTTCTATCTGTAGAATAGTGAAAACGTAAACTAGTGAACGAAGGACTCTACTGTAGACTGAAGCTATCGCATAAGTTGGAAGGAGCAACAATCAGTACAAGAATTTATGCAAACTATGTATGCAAATAGAGCTGTTGGTGGGATTGCACCGAGCAAAATTGTAAATCCCCCTTATCAATGACAGGCTGAAAATCTAAATTATGTGGAAGAGAAATCCGCGGCGTAAGTTTCCTTTAATTGCCTTCAAAGAGGCCCAAGGGACGCACAACGTGTTTCACCAACAGATAACATAGTCAGATCCCTCACAAATTTCACTCTGACTTCAGATACAAACTGCAATTATTACAAGTTACAAGAGAGATAAAAGCCCAGTTTAGCTAAACACTACTCTTCTATCCACCCGTCTGCAGTCTAAACAGACATTCCTTTGCTTTGCAATGGTTACAACTTCCATCCCTACAGAATGCGGATTCTTACTTGTTCGAACAACTCACAAGCAACATGCATACCCTTATAATTTAGTAGTTTTGACTGTAACTTTAATTTATAATGAAGCACGTTCATAAGTCAACTTCTTACACTATGAGATTTCATACAAGAGTGTTTCTGCACCAAAAATCCGAAAAAATAACTATGCAGTACCAATAGCAATAAAAAACACTTACCCTGTACCCTGATGATTTGAAATGACATCCGCGCTTCGTCAGTGTTGATTTCATTCGAATACAAAATGCTCGGTCCAAGCCTTTGTAGCCTGCATTGCTGCTAATCGTCATCAAGGATGATACTGAAAACACAGAAAAAAAGTTAAATGTTAGGGCAATTGGTCTTATTTTTCGATTTATTCTGGCACTTTGTCCATTTTTTTAGAATAAAATAGCGAATGCATACTAGCACGGTTCAGTACAACCTAAAATTTAGCTCGAGAAAATCTCAAGCGCTTCCAATTTTTCAACCCTCCAAAACCCAATGCTGTAACATCCTGGGCAAATATTTTCATGAGCATTTCTTTCCCTGATAAATTATCTATGGCTGCATGATAGAGTGTTCCTCAAATTTTGAAAGATCTTGAGATGCAAAATAATAAGTTACTCATGCATGTTCATCATACAGAAGTAGCCCGTAGATGTACATAATGTGCCTATAAGGTCTACATGGATTTAAAGGGATTCTCAACATTCAAATAGAGGTGTCTGCCTGCCTACCTCTATATACCCAGATGATATTTAAAGTTACAGGGAGACGAGACACCGGGACCGGGACCCGGACCGGATGAAAAGATACGGGATGCGGGAAACTATAACCCTAGCCCTCTGCCGTTCCACGGTCGCTCCTACATAGGTATACAATACTAGAGTAGAGACGGAGTTGGTTGAAAACTATAAGCTAAAGATTTCCTCCGGGACTTTTTACGTGTAGAAGTCACGTCTGAGCCTTTCTAAGAGATTCCCCATCAATTCCATAGCCTCTGACACGGATCACCAATTTTCTTCGGCTCCTTCTACCTTGCCCTACCAACTAGTTGGCATTGTTCACACGTACTAAAACATGAGATATGGGCCGTCTCAAAATAATTCGAATCACGAAAAATGACACTTCCGTCTTTTCCCTTCTTTATGAGATTGCAATCTAGGCTCATGTTCTCCTCTCTTCTCATCTCATGTCTTTAGTCTTTTTTTCTCTCTCTCTTCCCTTCTTTCCCTACAACCAAAACTACGGAGCCCTCTCCAAGCAAGCTCAACTCTTGTGTTCGTATATGTAATATTCACTCGGACAAAATTCCACCGTTCGATTCGACGTCCTCCTCGTCAGCAATAACTTTCCCCGCCGTTCAACTTCATGAGACTAACACTCTCCGTCCCTCATAAGCGTCATAAAATACCAAATAACTCCAACCAAAAACCATATTTTCCTTCTGTTCATCATCATCATCATTATTTTTACTATTATGTGCCATTAGCCTGACTTGACACTGGATTGCGTCCGATTGGGTTCCCTATCATTCTTGTTCACACTTGGAAACTATTTTGGATTCTGTGACGGATTTCGACGTTGATGGTTCGAAAGTGGACTATGCTCTTTCTTGAACACTAACAATACGCGACCTGGCAGCAACTTTTAAAAAATAGAAAATCTGAATAGAAAATATTTAGATTTCAAAACAAAGTGTCAGTCAGTTTTAAAAAAACTTAACCTATTCGGAACTGGGGAACCATGGGAAGAATGCTTTTCAAAACTGTCAAAACTAGTAAATAACACTTTTTCAAAGCGGTCAAAACTAGTAAATGCCACTTTTTCAAAACAGTCAAAACTAGTAAATGCCACTTTTTTAAAACAGTCAAAACTAGTAAATGTCACTTTTTCAAAATAGTCAAAACTAGTAAATGCCACTTTTTCAAAACAGTCAAAACTAGTAAATGCCACTTTTTCAAAATAGTCAAAACTAGTAAATGACACTTAAAAGGTAAAAAACTAGAAATTACCATTTTCAAACTGGTCGAAACTAGAAATCAAGATTTTCAAAAACATTTGAAACTATGTAAATATATTACCGTTCGTCGAAAAGGTTAAAATAGCTTCCTTTGCACGTTTTCTAAAAGAATAAATACCTACGCAGGTTATACGGTGAAGAGCTGACTAATGTGGAGAGAGATAGCTAATGGAGACCTATGGTTTTTATGGAAATGAAAGTGTGAGAAAATGAATGGTT
>JAQFZC010002101.1:0-24932 GCA_034695205.1 Dicyrtoma fusca | reverse complement strand
GCAGACGATGTGCTCTTATTTTGATCCATAGATAGCCCATTATTCCTTTAGACCTTGAACTTTGACGCTAATAATACCTTACGTATTATATTGTATTTTGCATTTTTTAGCTATTATTTATTATATCAAAAAATGAAGTAATACATCATGACTATTCTATACTTTAAAAGCAAGCAGGAGCATTCACATTTCGTTTTTTATGCAAAATGTATTATTTCGATTCAATTTTTTGACATTTCAGCCAATTTATTATTTCAATTAGCATTAGCCTAAAATTTTAATTCCATCTACATAAATTAGTTTAAATTGATAATGGAATCTTAAACTGAAGCTGATTTAATTAGATGATTCTTTAATATGATTGGTAGCGGTAGCGCCATAAAAGGTTAATTGTAAAGGGCAAAGAACAAAGCCGGAAGCGTCAATTACAATTATGATAAAATGAAATGCCAATTCATAGCACTACCTCGTGGCAGTAGTTAATTAGTAACTACCGTCACCATCCTTTCAATCATAGTTCAATTAAGATTTAATTAACTATTCATCAATGTTAAAATTAATTAATCAATGCACACCATTTCAACTGCACATTGTTAGTTTGTTACTAGTTAGTGCTGTATAAAAAAAGGTGTATGCTCGTATGACACTTGAGTCGATCCTGGACATCCGCAGCTTTAGTAACTCAGTACTAAAAAAAACGTGTATGTAAGACTAACAAGTAAGTAATAAATAATATTACTACAGCCAAAATTGTTTTGAACTAACTTAATTATTCAAAATACTTTGATCATATTTTATTTTGAATCACAGGCAAAATGTGGGGACTTAAAATCAACTCGTTTTTGGGATTGATGGTCCTTGTGGTGCTGGCGGTTTTGAGCTGCGTTTCCAAGGTTGAGTCCCAGGGTCCGCTTACTCCCTGCGAAACGGAAGCGGACTGCACCCAGGATCCTACGTATCCTAAATGTTGCCTTGCCTCCAAGACGTGCTGCGTAAAATGGCCTTAGTTCGGTAGTTCCTAGACTTGCTGTGAAAAATGATGCCGAAACTAATGAATAGAACTGCGGACAATGCCAAAGAATTTAAAGAAGAGTCTAAAACCTACATGTAGATTATTTTTATTGTCAATAATTATGCTTTATTTTTTGATGTTATTTGTAATTCTTGGAAAATTAATTTTTTTTGGAAGAAATTAAGTAGGGTGAAGGCTTGCAATTGTGGTCGGCTGATAAATGTGGTCGCCCCCTTTTTTACCCAGTGCCAACGGTCAATCGAAATTGAACATGTATGTCAGATTTCGATTAACATTTGACACGGGGTGAAAAAGGGGGCGACCACATTTAGCAGCCGACCACAATTGCAAGCCTTCACCCTAGTAGAAGATTTTTTGTGACTCTAGTTTGAATTAATTAAGTACTGCCTAATTGGAAATAAATAAAATGAACAGATTTTACAGCAAATTAATATATTATTGTTTGAGTCTTTGAGTAAGATCGTAAAATATTTTTTAAAACTCAAACTCGCAAAATTAGTGATTTGAGTCCTACTTACTCGCTCTTTGCTTCAAGGCGTAATGTAATGGGCACTCTCGAGTCCTTTTGCATCTAAACCGGCGCGGCGATTTGAACTCTGAACTCTTACACGACAATTTTAAATTTAAACTAAACCATAAGAGTTACCATGGTTACACATTACACTGTAGCACTGGCATGGCAATACTTAAATCCACAAAATTCGTCTCGTTGTTGCGTTGGTTAGAAAAGAAATAACATTCATTTTATACAGTGCAATTATTAATTATTCATAGTTTAATTTTGTTTTAAGATATTTTCTTGTTTAACACTATTTTCGTTTCTAAAACTTTACAATAATAATATCAGAGCCTAAATTCTGTTTCTTTTTAAAAGTAATTTTTTAGCCAACCCAGTAGCCCAGTACTAGAAGAATACCAATAATTATTGACAAAAGTTTAAAAAAAAAGATAATACAATAATTTATTTCATAAAAATAAATTGTTAATGTAATTAAATTTGAATCTTTGCTATATTATGCATTAATATCCATGCACTAATGCACTATACGATAAGAAAAATAAGAATTATATTATATTAATAATAATATTATTGTTTTCATTGTGTAAACTGTACTGTTTCATGCTTTTACCATTACCGTGTTACACTCCAATTTTATTGTAAACACACTAAAATAAAACGCACCGTACGAAACGAACTACGAAGTACTAAACTAAAGCGAAGTGAAACAAAAGACAAAAGGAGAAAGATAGAAATATTATAATAAAATAAACTATAGAATGTCGACATTATTGAGCTTGAAATTGAAACTGAAAGCCACCTGGTTCTGGTTCGTTTTATCTTGCAATCTCATGTGCGTTCATATATTATTAATATTATGAATTTATGAAGGTCTCAAAATAGTCAAAATGAGCCGAAAGAAAGAGAACGCTACAAATTATCACTACTTTGTTGTGGGCGTGGGACAAAATGCCTGAGTTCGACGAGCCGGCGATAGCAAAGAAAGGATCTATTGTGTTTCTTGAAGACTTAAATAAAATTAAAACTGTGGTTGCCTGGCATTTCCATAATGTTCCATTCCTAGTCCTTCTACTAGTCTACAGTGCAGTGTTTCTTGTTGGTGGCCAACCCCATCCCACCGTTCTTCGTCAACTTTTTATTTGGTTACCTACCTGTACTAATCAAGAATTGAAAGTGCTTTTAGCACGATTACTTATGTAATTACTAGTTAGCGAAGCCCAGAGCCAACAGTATTCTTACGTCATTTATAATGTTCAGTACGAAGAGTTATTTCCGCTTCTTGCCTGTGTTCATTTTTAAAATTCCCTTTAGTTTTTCGGCAAAGTTTATTGTGTACAGGATTTATTAATAGTCATACTGTCAGAATTGGAATCCCTAGCAAATCAAAGTCTGCAAAAACTTCTACCACCTGCAGTATCCAGATTCCAGATTCCAGAATGAGAAAAACAAAACTTGTGACCGTTCCACCGGATGGGGGCTGGGGATGGGCAGTGGTGTTCGCATCTTTTATGATTCATGTAGTAGGTAATTACGTCTAACAGTTTTAATAATTATTACAACTCTAAATGCATGTAGGTGTATCTATTTAGACCGCATGCTTCCTTATTACTTACAAGCTGTACATAAAGTTAATAGCGTCCCCCTATCCTTACAGCTGACGGAGTCACTTATACGTTTGGATTATTTATTTTTGACATTTCAAGTCAACTTGGAGCATCAAACAGTGCAACTGCATGGATAGTGTCCATCATGGCTGGAGTTACTTATGGAGCAGGTAGCATTAATTTATTATTGAAAAAACTTGTGTTTGCTGAAGTTCTTGTTCTAACGGAATTATTGTGTACCCTTCCCTCCAGGACCATTTGCAAGTGCATTTGTGAACAGGTATGGATGTCGAGCTGTTTCTATTTCTGGAAGTATCATTGCAGGGATTGGATTTGGAATCAGCTACTTTGCTACCAGTGTACAATATTTATATTTATCAGTGGGCCTTGTTGGAGGTAATTTTTGGAAACTAAATTAAGAACTTTCGGTTAATCATTATCAATTGAGCTCTATTTTAATTTTCAAATATTCATTGAGTTTAGATTTAGAAAATAATTTTTTGGTATGATTCATCAATAGGACTGGGTTTGGGTCTAATGTATCTACCAGCTATCGTCAGCGTCACATGCTACTTCGAGAAGAAGCGTGCCTTTGCCACGGGGATAGCCGTTTGTGGCTCAGGCTTTGGAACTATGGTTCTTGCTCCTATTATCAAACTTTTAGTGAGACCTAATACGATGCTAAAACAATAATAATTCGTATTCAAATTTGTGTAATGTTACAACGCCAACATTGTACTGAATTCTAGTTGGTTCAGCTTGCCTGGCGTGGGGCATTCTTGGTTACTAGTGGAATCATTTTAAATTGCAACATTTTCAGTCTTATGCTCAGGCCAGTCAAAATAATAGAGATTGAAGACGAGGATGACGATGAAGAGTATCACGAGCAAGAGCCACATAACGTGTCACTGCAAAATGACTTACAAGCCCAAGTTCCAAATACTATTGATCTTAGAAAAGAGGGCGAGGTGGTAGCTTCGTCGGGGATAACACCGGTCAAATATCTTTATTACCCTCGTAAGACCGTCTGTAGTATAAATCTCTAAATTCAGCTTTAATGGTAGAAAATAGTGGACAAAAATAATTTACCATTTATTTCTTTACAATCACTAGAAACTCAAACAGACAATAACACTTCTTCCGTCATTTCCCTGGCCTCCCCAGACCATCTAAAGACGCATAGCCCCGAAAAAATCTCAACGTTAGATGTGTCTTCGCGGGTAAAACAAAAATCAGTTTCATTCTAATTTCTAAAACCTTAAGAATATTACATGGTAAACCTCAACATAAATTTTGTAATTTTATTTTCAAACTTTATTTGACAGAACGAAGCCTTTGTAATTTCGAGTAGTCAACCGGTTCTGGCCGTAGGGATTGGAAGTACTGATTCACTCCATAGGTTCTCAGGGATGCAGGGCAAGAAACTACACTCGCTCAAGATTGGCTTTCAAAGTTCTGGAAATTTCAGTAATGGGGACGTTCACAGCCGACATAATCGGATCTACAACAGCTCTGCCACCACCCACCACGGTCTTATCCTGGAAAGGAAAGATGTTTTTTACTCTGGAAGTCTTCTTAAAGTCCCCGAATTCAATTTATCAAACGAACAAAACATTTCCGTGGACATCTCCCCTGCTCCACATTTAGAAAACAATAATGCTCCAGTTGTGCAAAAGAATATCATCTTAAGATGCATTCTATGTTCTCCTAGATTTTACAAAGTTTTAACTACTATGTTGAGTATTTCATTACTCAAGAATCCCGTCTTTCTCTTATTTGCTATTTCAAACTTTTTTACATGTGTAGGATATAACGTTCCCTACATTTATTTAGTGGTAAGTTCTACATTTTCTAGTAAGTAACGTCTGTATAAATGTATGTATCACATTTTTACTATTAGTACATATATCCTTTATTTAGGACAATGAATGTGGACGTGGCGAATGAAATTTCGGTGCTCCGTCGTCTGTGTTTTGTCCCACAGTCAATTCATGATTCAGTTTCATTTAGTAGTTACATTGTCGTTATTAGGATTGTGATTATTAGGATATTTTGTTCAGGAAATGGCGGAAGTAAATGCTAATCCCAGGAAGGTAGAGTCACCAGAGTATCTTCTATCCATCGTGGGTATTTCAAATACTGTGAGTCGCATCGCTTTCGGTTACATGAGTGATAAAAAGTGCGTCAATCGATTAGTAGTCTACAGTTGTGCTATGACTCTCAGTGGACTTGGTAAGAATGATTGAATTTAATTAATTATACGCTCTTAATTAATACAATGCACCTTGCTTTCTTAGCCAAAACAGTTTGTTCATCATTCTGCATCCTAAACGAAAATATCTTCACGTTTCAGCTACGATATCTGCTCCTTTCACAACCTCCATGAACATGTTGAGAGTGTACTCCGTGATGTTCGGTGCTCTCGTTGGTGTTTGTGTGAGTCTCACCTCCGTCATTCTCGTAGATCTCCTGGGGCTGGACAAACTCACAAATGCCTTCGGTCTACTTCTCCTATTCCAAGGAATCGGTACTGTAATAGGCCCCCCTATAGTCGGTAAGGAAATAATTGCTTTAAAATATTTAAAACAAAACTAAGGTGTATTTAATTAACACAAGGATCTGTAATACTTCGATGTAAATGTGTTTATTCCACCCTCCTAGGTAAATTATATGACGAATTTAACGACTACAGATACGGTTTTGGAGTAGCGGGTGGAGCGATAGCTTTGAGTGGATTTGTACTTTTAATTATTCCATGTATTCAAAAACGTGAGAAAAAGCAGAAATTAACTTCCAAGACTAACAGTAAACAACCTTTTAGAGATGAGAGTTTAATTCCAAATTCTGCTATTCACAATAAAAAAATACTCACGAATAATACGAATGAAGATTATTAGGCTTGTGTACTTTAACCTACTTTTTTTAATGTTTAGATTGTGGACGATTTTGTTGTCCCAAGTTTTGCTTATATTTTTTCTTTGTACATTTTGCTAATAGAATGTAAAGTTGTTAATAGTTGATTTGTTGGGGAAGTATGCTTTTGACGCTCCCTTGTGTTTACTGGCTAAATCCCATTACAACGTAATTTGTGTACTAGTTGTGAAATAGTATAAACTATCAATCATGAATAAGTGGCTAAAAATAACAAGTCTGTTGCATTATACGAACGCCCGTGGTGAATTTTTTTTTCGCACTGCTTAATGCATTATAAGTGACTAGTTTACTTACAAGTAAAAGGTTTATAGTTGTCAGTAAACGGGTTTAAAAGATAATTTTATTAATCAAGATTCAACCTTAGCAAAAACGTAATAATATTAGTCTGGTATTGGTACCTATACGTTCTTTCGGTCGACTCAATCCACCGGATCTACTTTCTGAACGTTGTACTAGTTATATAGGTAATATACAAAATCAGCGGTTATACTACCTGAGTCGGCCAGAAGGAAATCACAGTATACTTTGGCAAGTGGCAATACTAAATAAATACAAAATTAAAGTTAGCAGCTACTGAGAACACGCTATAAGATTAGAAATGGTTGGACTAATGATGAATTGAGGACGAGAGCCATGTTCTTTTCACCAAGTCGCTGGCCTTTTCTCCAATCATGATGATTGGAACATTCGTGTTCCCACTCACAACATGGGGCATTATTGACCCATCAACCACTCTCAGTCCAGACACTCCGTGAACTCGAAGCTGCGGGTCAACGACGGCTGTTCGATCCCAAGAAGGACCCATCTTACCTGAAAAAATAATTTGAAGACTCTATTAACAAACTCAACGCTTAGTATTTTCCAAACATTTTGCTTTTATAGTATTTCAGAAGGTTGTTACAAGAGCCAGCGATATGATGTTCCGTCTGAGCAAAATGCTTAATGAAGCAAATCCAGTACTCGTCCGTTAAGGGCTTCAAATGGGGGCATCTGGGAAGTCTTCCTAAATGTAGTTTTGCATTGAACCTTTTAAATGGGGGACTGTTTCCGATATCAATCGCCATTTTTAATCCTGCAATAAACAAATTAACTACTACATAAAATATCATCAAGGAAATTCGTATAATCTTTTAGAGACTTTTAAGTGAAATGTAAAAGCACTAACCATCCAGGAGAACATGGAAATCTCGTGGATCTTTTAAATAATTGGGTTGAATGATTGGCTTATCCATCGGATGGTCACTGCGCAATTTAATGTAGCCCTTAGATTCAGGACGAAGAAGAACTGGGACCAATGAGAAGCCATCCTGGTATCGAAGTGGTTTAAAGTAAGAATCCCAAGCTTCCTCAGAAATCCCTAAATATTCTGTGAAAGTCTGACCCCCATCAATGGCTGGGGTCGCAGAGACAAAGAATATTTGAACGTCAGGCCAATCGATTGATCTGTTAATGTAACGACTATGCAAAAAGGCGTTCCCTTCAATGCCAACCGTTTCCGAAAGAAGACCTGAGAAAGTCCATTAAATGAAATATAAGTTATTCTCTCTTTTAAAAAATGCATAGTCACCTATTCTTATCGTTGATTCAATGCAAATTAACTTAAATTAAGTAGAAACAAACCCACCTGAATGGCTGGTGTAGTAATCTTTGTACGTGAAAGGATTTACAAGGGGTAATAATGAATAGCCAGACCCTTTCTTTGTAGTCCATGAGAGTCCAAATGCCCCGACATGATCTTGCAAATTTTGTCCAACTGGTAAATTCACCCGTGGATGAATCTATAGTAAATTATAATTTATAATTAACTAATTTTCATCCAGACAATTTATTATACACAAAACATACCTAGGTAAGTAATTGTTTACTTATGTTCAGTTGTAATTCATTTAATCCATTACCCCAACTTCTTGTAAATGGGATGCAGGGCCAATGCCAGACAGCATAAGGATTTGTGGGGAGGCTACAGATCCCGCAGAAATAATAATTTCCTTCCTGCAACGAACACTGTATTTTCGTCCTTCATGTAAATAATCCACTCCATAAGCTCGGTTGTGTTCATCTAGTAAAATCTGTTCAAATTTTAATCAATAATACAGCATATCAATAATAGCAATAATAATAAAGATGATAAGGACAAGACACTGAGAGCAACTTTTGTTTATAATTACGTACGCGGTGAACATGTGAGTTGAGTGAAACATGAAGATTTTTCCTTTTGAGAACAGGTCGAAGATAAGCTCGAGCCGAGGACCATCTTGTCCCGTGATTTATTGTCATTTGGAAGGGTGAAAAAACTAGAGCAAGAGAAACAGAAAAAGTAGCATTTAAAATATTAGCTTTTAATATCCCTCATCGTCAGTCTCAGTGCAGACATTTGCTTGCGCGGGTGCTTAGGTAGTTCTCTTGTGAATGATAAAAAGAAAGAAAAATGCAATATTTTTGAGCCACTTTTTTTAGGTAAACATTTTGTCATTTGTCGTTTCGGTATTTCTTAAAGAATGTACATATCTACGGTATTACGGCTCTAAGTTTTACAGACTCCATTAGCAGTGTATCTAAAAAGACAGTAAGGAAATGCTTAAATTGCTGAGCTTAATTAATGTGCGTGGTCTCGAATACTCTAAACTCTAAGCATAACAACTACGTTCAAGTTTAGCAGATTAGTTCGAGTTTCTCAGTTGTACTTTGTGACCACGCACAAGTAGAAAATTATGTGAAATTAAAAATAATGCAAGTCATTTGTCAGACGGAGGAAGCAGAGAAGAGCCACTCTTTGTTTTTTTCTTAATTTTTTCCGGCTTAGCATGATGTCTGGTCGTTAAAAAAAATTAGCTTGTAGCTATCACTGCACTGCACTGTTACAGTCATTCAGTGTGCCTGTGCATTATTATTTACTGACTAGTGACACTGACACTGAAGGAAAGATGTAAATCACTCGTAGACATTACTTCATTCGCCTCGACATGCCATGTCATTGTTGACGTTGACAGTAACCCACAATGCACCAATCCCGTGACATTTTGCGTGCGGTGTTTGTTGGGTGGTGCATATAGCGTGGATAAAGTAGCAAAATGACGGATACGTAATAAATATATGTATTTAGCAAAAGACCTTAAAATCAAAAATGATGTGTATAGTAATAATAAGATACTTAAGTAGATAGGTCGTAATATTTATTGTTTTGGAAAGACGTAATGCTTCATACTTTTTCGAGAAAATTCTAAATGCGCCTTTTTTATACGCTTTTGAAAAGAAGCTAATCTACCATAAATATATTTAATTTCTACGTTTTATTCAAAAACCAAACTGTCCGGTTTTCTCATTTATTTTTCCATTTTCTAAAAAATTGCTATTTTATCCTGTTGAAAAGGGCAAAAAAAACCTACTTATCCATGACGCAATAGACATGTAAAATGTAGAAGTACATCATTTTTGCTTTTAAGCCATGAAAAATCAAGCGGTTGTTTTATCAGTAATCGTTTTACCGCTTTGCACGTAGCCATTAGGATCGCCAATTTGATAGCCCAAGTAATGACCCGCTTTTAAAAAGGCATCCATGAGGGGTGTTCGTCTGTGTTGCGTTGTGACCACCAACGGCCCTTCTGTTCCATGATGAACAGCTAACGAAGCAAAGCACACAAACATAGCAAACGTAATTTTTTAGTAATGATGACTTTTTCCATGTAATTCTACGCCGCGATGACTGTGATCAGGAA
Organism: Dicyrtoma fusca; assembly: GCA_034695205.1. Lineage (NCBI taxonomy): Eukaryota > Metazoa > Arthropoda > Collembola > Symphypleona > Dicyrtomidae > Dicyrtoma > Dicyrtoma fusca. The sequence goes on along the minus strand of JAQFZC010002101.1, from coordinate 15,125 downwards.
ACACTCAAAATGTGCAGCAATGGTGTTATATCGTATAATTTCTGAACATGTAATAGTAAAGGGTAAAAAGTAATATGGCTCTAATAAAAGTCGTAGGATTTAGGAGTGAAATATATGATCTTACTGTCCGCAGCCAAATGTGGATCTGTTTGATGTTGAGCTTTCTTAAAGTACGGCAATACATCTTCATAAGCCCAGCCATCATTGCCCAGGTAGGCCCATTGATCATAGTCTTTACGATTCCCTCGCATGTAAATCATTGTATTGATAGAACTTGTCCCTCCAATGACTCGGCCTCTGGGCCAACGTGAAGCCTAATTATATTAAATTTACTAATTTATAACGGTACCGATACATTGCTTTAATTTTTATTATACAATAATATTTTTATTAGTCAATTTTTTAATTTACAATGCACACTGTATTTTGCTAACTTGATTATCATAGCCCAAGAGAATCCCTTCTTGTGGCACAGTGCGAAATTTCCAGTCGAGATTTGAACCAGGCAAAAGTGTATGGAACCAAGGGATTTGCGTGGTCAGTGTTTCATCTCCTCCAGCTTCTAAAAGCAAAACTGTAAAGTCTGGGATTTCTGACAACCTGCTGGCGACGACTGACCCTGCCGAACCACCTCCAACTTGAATTGTGTTTAATATACGGACATACAATCAAATTATTATTTAATTTTATTATTATTTGAATTCCATTGACTGCAGAATAGTTGTGTACACATTCGTTTGGCATTCGCATTGCCTTGTAACAAACTGTAGAATACAGACTGAGAAGTTCAAAAGTGACAAAGAAAGTGCTTCCCAATGATCCCTATTTAATTCCTACGCACTGAATATGCCATTTGGTTCTTGTACGAGCCTACGAGCATCCCAAAAATGTATCCCATCTCAATTATTTTCATGGTTTTCAAGCATAACATTGAGCATACATAGTATATCCAACTTTAATTATGCGTCAGGAACAGAACAATAAAAATGTAATTTTTCATTCCGTTTACTTACTGTCTACACGTGCGCTCACGAACAAAAAGTTAACACATATAGTAAAGCCATTACCACAGATGCAAAATGGCAAACTTTAATCAAATATTTGGAACGATGTACAATTTTTCACGCTGAACAATTCACACACCGGGCCAAAAGTATCTAGTGTGTTCCCACTATTATATTTTGACTTTTGTGACTTACTGCTGCTCAAGGTGCGGGTTTGATTACTAAACTAACCTATGTAAATAAATAGATCTTATTGCTAATTAGTATGAAACTATTTGCAATTAGGCAAATGCACAATGTATACTCTTTGCTGTGAAGCTATAGGTACTTTTTCTCGTCGATCTTATGAGCAATTTAAAATTTCGGCGCACATCTCCACAGTTTGTTGACAGTCAGTCAGTACTAACATCTACTAGTTTAAAAAAAACTAATGACAAGTGCATTTTGAATCAGTGAGTAATACAAACACACTTTACGTACGCATGAAGGTGCATATCATACAATTTCATAGGTAAGCAATTTGGACGAAAAGAATTAATTATTTCGTATCATGTGAGCGCAACGCATGTTACTGTCGACTTAGACATTTTGACACCCAAAATTAATGCCGGTGGAACACAGTTGTCAACTTTTTAAATGTTTCTTGGGAAACAATGCCTGGTGTGTCTAATCACTAATCAACTTTTCCTTCTACATATACATATTATATATTATGCACAACAGTAATGCAATGTAGCGTAGGCAAGGGAAAAAACAAGATATATTTTTCTTTTAATTTTCTAAACTAATGTAATTTAAGTTTTACAATAATTATTTTGTTTCATTTATTAGCAGTTCGGTTCGAAATTCTCCTACCACATTTTTTTAAAAAACGCAAAATCCAGCTTAGACTCACCGACAATAAAATCGTACTCGTTCCATACGTGGGATTGATGGAAGGATTCCTCCCGAAATGTGATGTACATGTTCGCAATGACAAAGTGGCCCAAAAAATTGATAAAGAGCTTCGTCGCGGATCCCATTACCCCGTCGAACACCATCTTGAATTCCGTTCCTCCGTTTCTAACAAATTAAAACGAAAATAAGTTGCTGCCTATATGTTCCTCTTGCGGCTTTTAATTTGTCAAAACTTTAACTGGAATGACACTGTCATCGTAACTATTCTTCCTACTGAAAGTAAAGCCCACTTCCAGTCAAAATAATTTGCAAAAAACACCTTTAAGAAATATTCACTGTAGAAGTTAAAGCACTGCACAGTTCCATGAATTTGAATTTTAGTCACAACAATAATAATAGTTAACAATAAAAATAGAAGCAATGGAGTCACACATGAATTTTTATTTATTATTTTATAAATGCTTCGTAATGATCCGGCCATTGGGCTTTGTTTTAATACACTTGTGATCCAAGTAGCGGCATTTTCATGACTGAACGTAAAAAGTGTGTCAGTCTGACAACTCACTAAAGCAAACGACCCAGTCAAACTTTCTTCGAGAAATACCCTCTTACTTTTTTTTTACCAAAATGCTTGAATAAACAATTATACAAGTGAGCACAGTAGTAAAGAATAAGGAACATAAGTACCTAGTTTAATTGTACTTTAATTTATTTATTAATCTTCATCTTTCCACCCCATATGTATATATGTACGTATTTCTGTATACATAGTTGCATGTATGAATGTATGCACTGCACTGATTGCACAGTCACTGATTCCTTCAATGAAATCCCCTTAATTTTATTATTAAATCTCTTCTTCTGTTGTGGTCTACGTATTTTTGCTCATCAAACCCCAAATTTTATTATTTTCTACCATGACGCCTTCCCTCCACAAACACAGAAGAGCATCAGGCACGCACAATTTAATTGGCTTCTCTTGTAGTTTAGTTGCATCTTTCACGCATTCATTATGCACTACTATGTACCTATGACACCAGACCAGAATGATACACTTGTAGAGATACAGTTTGGCATTGGCATCGGCTTTAGAAGTGCCAGCTATAGTGTTCAATGGAATACTGAAGTAGCTTCATCTTTATGATTAGAAAATGATTTTTTGAAATAATAATGCATGCAAACAGTTATTACTCATTATCCGTTTTATTGACCCATCCACTGGCATAAGAAGATTTGGTTCGGAAATGTGCAATATCGTACCTATACATAATTGTATGGCAGTGTATACTTAACTGCCTGGGTACAAATATAATTACTACCGAAAAAATATACAGAAAAAACAAAAATAAATGCAACAACTGTCAAGTAATTAAGTAAGTAGGAATAGTACTATATTGGTGGCAGCTTTAGAGAACTTCCAATTACGACGTAATACTATCTGGGTTTAAATAAAGCTTTAAAAACACAGTAAAACATATGTACGATAAAAACGATTGAAAAAGTACAAAACTATAATATGCGCGGTTTAAAAAAGCAAAATCTAGAATTCAAGTTTCAAAAAATCGTAATTAAATACTTCAATATTTTAAAAAGTCATTTCTACGACGTATTACTTATTATTAAATTAGAAAGCCTCCGTACTGCCGTACTTTTAGGTGCGCTTCAAATATTTATACAGGTGTGTGTGTGTGTGTGCAAAATACAGGCAGTAAAGGAAAGCTTCAGTATTTGAGACTTCTAGTAGAGTTTAAAACTTTCTTGCTTGAAAATACTTGCATTGCAAATATTTAGAACTTGGATTAATATAAAAATGTGTTGGACATAATGCTGCGGGTGGAAATCATCGACAGGTTCTTACGACGATATGCTTCTTATTTATTTGTATTGTAGATAGGTCGCTTCGTCGGCTTCTTCCTAGGAACAAAATCCCCGTTCTGTTTTGGTGGAAGCGCTATTTAAAAAAATCATGGGATTCTTGATACTTGAAATGTGTATGTACAGACTTAAATGTAAACACTAACGCAATGGAGTTGTAAAAAGGACTCAAAACTTACGTGAGAAATGCCCAGTGAATGAAATCATTCCTTCTTCTTCTTTCCCCTTAACTAAGCGATAGCAGCGCAGTCGATAGCTGTTAAATTTGTCCAGTTCTGAAGGCCCATTCGAAGAATTCTGAGGACGAATGCTGTCCAGATTAGGGTAGAAATAAGACGCACTTTGAGACTCATGATCATCCGCAAAGTATGACTGAAGCGGGCGCGTTTCAAAACTGACCATTTCTGTTCTATCAATCTTCAAGGAATCCATGATGTTTATAATGGTCGGAATTTTAGAGGTTGGCAAGGAGGCGTGACCAGTGTAAACGAGAAAAATAAGTGCGGCCAAGTCGGTGAGGGACACTTGAAGAAGGAGGTCAATGGGAATATGACCTTGGTCTTTGAGGTCATAATATTTTCGAGTGAGTATCTGCAAGGCAAAACCAACTATTGTTCAAAAACTGGGAGAAGTACTAGTTGGAATTGGAATAGGAAATATGAGAAACAACCAATTTAATTTAATTTCTGTTTAATTTTAAAACTAAACAGAATAATAATAATTTATTGTTGCTCACCGCTTCTTGAAAAATTGACCGAAGAACTGGAGATTGAATTCCCAATACTAGATGGTGAACTCGGATGCGTCCATCTTGACACTTCATGGAGACGTCGGTGAGTATCTTTTGATTTTGTAGCTCGAGACAATTTTCATAGGAAGGAACATCCGAGGCTCGGAGCTTAATATGCGCATTTCCATTTCGATTGTGCCCTTCCATGTCCCCTAACTAGTAGTTTTAAAATGCTCTCACACTCTCACTCTATTCAAAGTCTACACAATAACATTACAAACACAAAGCACTGTCTTCCTGGCTGGCCCCAAAATAAATTAATAAATTACTGATTACAGTTACAGTACAGTGAGACAAAATCGCAGAGTATATAGTTTATTAAGTCTTTATCTGGAGTATGGAGCTTATTTTTACTGTAATTACTTTGAAAACTCCGCTATTTCATCATGCCCAATGTTTCACTGCCAACGGACCCTGGAGTTGGGTTTGAGATTTGGGATTTTGACGCCTATGCAGGTATTCACTGTGTTTTTACTTTAAGACACTTATCTGCTCTGAATAAAGAAGTCTCTACTAGTTTAATTTAGTCTACTACAAACTACTACTATTCAGAATTGGATATTATGGTAAGCATCTAATATTCATATTATTATTGTAAATAGTTTCTGACTGATTAGATTACGCAAAATAGCCAGCGTCATTCTCAATGCAATGCAATGCTGCAGCCAAACTCGATAGGATTCGTCTGAAACTGCATTTAAAGGTTATTGGAATAGGATATGCACTAACCCTGGAACCGATGCTCGTGAAACATGAACGACTTTAATCTGGCCTTATTATTTGTGCTATGTACATGCATATTTTATCTGATTCAAGCTCCATTTCTCCGTCTATGCGTCACAATTCACAAGCGTTTGTTCGGTTGTGTTACTACACCGTAATATGTATGCTTCCCCTCAAGTGCAAAAATGACGTATAAAAAAGACTTACAAACTCCATAATTTACCTACCTACATTTATTTAAAGCAAGAAAGAGCAGATAGAATGCAGTCAATACTTCATAACTAGTAATTTTGAATTTATTCTTTTGAGCAACTTGAATTTGTATAAAAATTTGAACTATAATTTAGTTTTTTGTTATTTACTGAAAGAAAAAAAACAGTCACTAAAAGGGAATTAACCTCTCCCGATAGATTGGCAGATGAGACACGTAGGGTAAGTAGGTGACAAAGGCATAAATAAAACTGTCTCGTAAACCTCCCAAAGGCACTTGATCCACGTGCATTGATTTCCATGCTTTCTCCCGGAAATCCAACTACATTATTCAGACACAAGGCATCCAATTATTAGTAAGATTATACATGAAATAAATTAAGCTCCTATCAGACTTGAGGAACACGTAACCAACCATACTAGATTTACAGATATAGCACACATTAATAAATGCTTACCTTAGCTTGGGAAACGCTGGACCAGTGTTGCTGTTCCAAGTGGGTACAAATATCCCGGAGCTGCAGCCCGTCAGTGAATGTGATATGATTTGTAAGATTCGTGATTTGCTTGGGAAGAACGTAGGGCTTGTACAGGCGTCTCACATCCGCCATGACTGCTAATACTTCCAACTGTCTGCTGGCTACAAACGAAAAGAATTGACATTTATTTTAAAGAATTTTATTTATGCCAAGGAATAGTGGCTATATGCAACGTATTAAATGTAAACTTTAGTACTTAATGCGTCGTAAGAACATCCCTCTTTCGGCTCCCGAACGGTGATAACTTCTAATTTATGAACTGCAGTATCACTCAAATGAATCACGAAATGAATGTCCGGTAAGCAGGCAACACAATCCCCTGTGGAGGCCAAGTAAGCCAGTGCTTGCTGCAAATTCCAACCAATCACAATTTTAATCTTTCATATAAGAATTTGACATAAAAACTGTACAGATCCGTAAGTTATAAATTCAAGTAAACAGTTTTAGTTCAAAACTAACCCGAACACGATTTTGATTTTCTGTGATGCAAATAGGCAGTTTCAACCGCTTTGGAGGTCGAATAGCCAAATGGAGAGGTTGAAGCTGCAGAAATTTTTAAAAATGAATTCAGAAACTTTTTGAGAACAAATCCATCGTTACCTTCTTTTAGAAACTATATATTTTAAGTAAGTTGAATAAATAACATTTAAGAGACTTTTGAATTAAATTACTTTGCTGAAAGTTCGCTTAATCTTTTCGTGGGGTCCAGATGAGGAAATGTTCCAACGCGAGGTGACGAACGGGACGGCAGATAAGTATGGCGAGAGCTTTGGAATTGGCGGCAATGGCTTGTCCCAAGCAGCTTCTTTTAGTTCTATAAACAAACAAATTACTTGCATTAAAATTGTCTGTATCGATTCATCGTTCACATAAAATGAGAACACCTGACAATCTAAAAAGTGAAATAATTGATTTTAATCTCGTCCATGTACTTTTGGTTCCAATGCTCTCTATTCCATAGCCTCTCTTTTTATTCTTTTCTCTCTCTTTCTCAGCCAGTTCAGGGATTTTGCTGGAATTGTACAGATTCTCAACTTTCTTTAACGTGTCATACATTTCAAAAATAAGGAGACCAGAGAAGAATACTTTTTCACGGAGTGAGTAGCCCGTTTCATCCGGTGCATTCGAGGCTACGTGTAGGGAAAGAAGGCACAAATTCAGTTTCTTGATTGGTTGCTCCTATTTTCCCTTTAATTTGTATTCTTACAATAAAACATTAAATACTGAAAATATAACTCTGTGAGATTGTCCGTTATTCACCATCATCAGATTTTTTCCTCTTTGTGCCTTGGCCAGCTCCTTCTCCTTCGTCTTCATCCTCATCTCGTTGGGAATTCAAAGCCTCCATGCTTCCAGTACGCATTCGATCTCCTGCATCATCTTCACAATCTTCCTCGTCATCCCAACAGTGACAATTCTGTCCTCCTGCCTCGTATTTGTAATCATCCCTTTGACCGTACATCCTCTCACCTACAAAATAATACATCAGCATGCTAAGTACCCCCCAAGACTGTCAAGATTGGAAGGTCGGTGTACGTTGGGAAGTTTTATGAATTTTTGGCATTCTTTTGTCTCAAATAACGATTTGCTTTTGTACTTACGTAATAAATAGATCCCTTTGGACTTAGCCATTTCGGAATTGCCCAAGGCGAACATAAAATGTGGGAATGAGTAACTGCCTTCACAAGTTATGGGGATTTTCTTGAGAACGTTGTAGATGTCTTTGTCTCTAACGCTTAGCTTCACGTCGTCATTAATGATTTTACAAAGCTGTCCCACCGTCTTCTGAATACTGCTATCGTTCGCTTCCAGGACTGATTTTATATCCATTACCCCTCGAAGCTGGTCCACATAATTTGACAAAATCAAAATTTATAAGAGAAATTCCTAATCCATCATTAATTACTGCCCTTCTACACTTTACTGACACTTTACATACAAGTAGAAGTAGTAGGACTTATATTACAAATATAAATGCAAAGTATTGGGAACAATTTTAACAACTGTAGGAATTACGTAATGCTCCTTTAGTTCAATAAGCCAGCCGGGGATGATTGGATTTGCCTTCTTTCGGGTTATTTTCCCAATCGTAGCGCCATGCCCCATCTCCGTGTCCACTTCCACTGAGGATTACAAAAGTGATTCATTTACATATGTATAGGTATGTACGTAGGGAGTTACATTTTATTTAATAAATGTTTATTTCAAGAGACATGTATAAAGTTACCATATTTGGAAACATTCCCTGAGCCACTACTATAGTAAGGGAGCGTAATGGTTTTGACCCCGACCTTGGGAACTGCACCAGCACTGGGGCATTCGTCTTTTCCACGCCAACGGGCTGCTCCTTGTGCTTCCTGCCATTTCAACTCCGTCTCATCTTTGGGAGGTCTTTCGGGTGCTGGAAGAACCTGGGTGTCCACAATTCAATACAACTATGTACTAGGTGGTATGTATGTACACATGTGCCTTTACCGAGTAGCGTCTAGCGTCGTCACGGTCTGACTTTATACCATTTCAAGTATTTTTTAAAAGAAAAAGAATAAAATTGAAAAGGTTTGACCTTTGAATCCCTCACTCACCATTTTTATCCAATTATAATAATTGTCAAATTTGAATCACGAAATGCCCCGAATTTTGGTACTCAATTTTATTTTCCCCCAAGACCGAATTTAGCATAAAATTATAATGCTTCTTGACTAGCTACAAATGAACGATTGGGCCCTATCAATCTTTTTGTACTTAATTTGGAATTGGATTTGGAATTTTAGAAATTTTGACCGAATCGTAGTTAATTATTATTAATTTTAATTTAGAGAGAATTTCGCATAACCTCTCCCTGCACTCTCTTGCCAATTATTGATGCTTGGGCTTTAGTTTTGACTTTTGACATTGGATTTTGGCTTGGTGAATTGATTGGGGATAATATCTAATGATTTAGTAGATTTTAGATTTAGATTCTTTGGTTGGATAATGTTGGATTGGAATTTTATTATTTATTTTGTTTTAGTTGAATCGGGGGCGGGATTGAGGGATTTTGCTTTGTGGAGAAAAAATTCAACAATAAAATTTAAATTATTAATTCCAAGTTGTTTCAAGAAGTACAAATAATAGCGATAGCACTAAAATGGTGAAAGCAAGCAATACGAACTTCTAAACTTTGTTGCCAAGACATAAACCTGCAATTACTGAAACAAAAGCTACAGAAAATAGCGAATTATGTCCACATTAGTATACGGAAGTATTTCGGTGAGGTGAGAGGTACCGAGAGGTCATAGTAAATTAATATGTTAATCCAGCGACAATAATGTTTAACAATCCAATACATAGTTTATGCCCGCAATTGTGCTGGTAATAAAATCACATGTTGTAAACAATAATAATTTTGCGAAATAATGAACATTTTTTATTTGGTAAACCTGATTCGTTATTATAATAATAGTATAGTTATGTATTCATTGTACCCGCGACTCAATGTCTTTGTAATCAAGTCTTTGAAGACAGCTGAAGTATTTAGTCGCTGTATGCAGGTTTCTTTCAAAGCCATCAACTTTAGTTTTTTTGGTTTATATTTTATACTCAATTTTACACAGCAACATAATTTCTTTGGATAAGAGACAACTTTCACCACTTTCGAAGGCTCAAGTAAACAAATGGTAGTACAAAAATTAAAATAAATCCAAGTAACATGATTGCCCTTAATAATAATAATATTAATAATAAATCCGGACGCCTTACCACAAAATATAAAATAAATAATAATAGGTAATAACATTGGAAGTGGAAGGGGTACGAGGTAAATGTGCTTATCTCAACTTATCGTTAGTCCATTCGAGTTTTTCATGGGTAAACTTTACATCTGAAGTGCACCTACGCTCACGTCTTCTGCCTACAACTACACTAGATTACGTATTACAACGAGTTGTTTTTTTTAGCATAACGGTGAGGACAAACGACAGCTGTGTCCTTGTAAACAGTATCTACTTACACAACAAGGAGTATTTTTATCATAATCGAAGAAGTTAAAATCTAACAAGTTAAGGTCGATACAAACTATTAAAATGCCAATAAAATCTCGACCACCAACAATTCATGTCCAATGAAACCCACAATAATTCTTTGGCACATATTCAATGAAAGTTTAGTGCTTTCTCCCACTTTTACGCATAATAATGAGGTCATGGTAAATGGACTGAATTCTGAGTTTTAACATTGTGTTGGAACTGGAGCTGGAACTGATAATCCGGGTAGGAAACCCTGAACTATTTCATTGGCCGAGACTTTGGAGAGATAACTTTTATAATATATTTTTACCCTTGTGTCATAAAATTGGTTTTTACTCAGAAACAACGGAAAAGAGACAATACATACCTAAGTAGGTATATTGTAATTTACAAGCACAAAATCAAGGATCCTTTGAAGTTGTTATTAGTTATCACATGAAGTAAGGGATTGGATTGCGGACTTAAAATCTAAATTATACGATGGGAATTGGGAAGAAACTAACATAATAATAGCGATAAATGAACATTTACATATTTAAAGGAGATGTTAGGTAAGTTTGGGTATACAACTACTTCAGTAGCAGTTGAAATTTATCGTCTAGATAAAAATAATTATTTGCAGATTCGAATACAGGTGTCAAGGCGGTGGCCCCTAAAATGTACGGATACTGAAATTATAAAACCGACCAGTTAAGTATAAATACGTTAATCATGATTAATTATTAGTTCATGGAAGTCTGTCTGTCTGTCTATAGGATTCAAGAAAAATACAAAAATTTGGAATTCATTGTACTAAAACTTACAGGCAGGCAATGTGCACTATTATTTAAATGATATATATTTATATATTAATCGATATGTAAGGTATAGAAATTAAAATTACGTAAACAGCCTCTACATCATAATTCTGAATTATAATATTTCATGGTAAGTATTGAGTTAGTACTTTTACGTAGACATTACGGACTGTATAGCTACATTATTATTTATATATTACAGGATTTCATCGTAAGTACCACCACTATTGTAGTCCACAGTAATGCGAAGAGAAGGTCCGATGAGAATGCAACGTAAGGTTCCATTGTTATTCAGCGGCGCGTTCAAGTGGATAGAACCAATCTGAATGTTGGCTGTTTGGTTGGACGATGGAGACGATGGCTGGCTACTGTCTGTGCTCCCACTTACATTACTTTCAAGACTGGGCTCGGAATTAGTATTGACACTTGAGGCAGAGCTACTATTTCGGCTTACATTTCGACTGACACTCGAAATCCCAGCATATTTAACACCCTTTCCCGAGTGCCCACTTAGCCCACTACTGCACTGCGAATGAGACACACTTCCGTTGTTTCCCGACGGTGTTGAAGGCGGAGTGGTTTGATTGTTGCTGCTGGAATTGGAACGGTCCGAGCGGCGCGTGGGCGCTCTAGCTCCGTCTCGACACTCGTCTTCATCATTACAGTCGTCTGAATTGTCAGTGTCCACCTCGTCTTCCCCGAGTTCCATGTCATCATCGTCATCCTCATCGTCCTGATCTTCGAAAAAGTCAACCTCTTCGACCTCTTCCACCTCTTCGTCGTCAGTATCACTATCAACTTCGTAAGTTTCACAATTGTCCATCAACTGACTGGTAAGAACTGGCATGGAAACACTCTGGCTCCTTTGATTATCACTTAAAGCTGCCAGATTGGGACTGCCGTGCCGACGAGAGGAAGCGGACGAGCCACCTCTTCGAACTCGGGCAGAAGAGGCTGAGTGATTATTCGAGTTTCCAGTGCCGTGCCCATTATTTCCTCCTTGATTCAGTCTTATACCAGCAATCCCTCTCTTTTCAGCTGTAGGCAAGTCACGCTTAATTCGACGAAATAAATTACGATTATTCAAACGGTACTGGACCATCTGATCAAAATCGATCTCATACAGATGACCCGCAATAAGAACTTGGCAATTTGGTTGCTTCGTTTCAAAAGCTCTCTCTAACTCCTGCATCGTTCGTTCGTCATACATCCACCAACCTGGAGGTTAAAAAGTAGTTTAAGAATAATGATGAATTCATACATTAGTTACGTATGTACAATGATTGCATGGCTTAAAAATTTATATGCAGGTCCACAACTCACCTCCACCGCGGGACTCATAGAACCACTGGAAACCACTTGTTAATTTCGGATCTTTGTACAGCTGACTAATATCTTTGAGGCGAGGGTGGGTTAGAACGTTATTAGGAATGCTCTGCCTACATATAGCACACCGACTATTAGGACCTTGCACAGCTACTCCTTTGATGCAAAGGAAACAAAAAATGTGTGAACAAGGCAACTCCACGGGATGAACACAGGGCTGTAAACAAATTGGGCATTCTAGTGTTGAACTGGAGACTTCTTCCTGACCCGAAGAATCCAAAGTCTGTCTGCTGCTAGAACTTGCTCCGCCTGGCATTCCGTGATTTTCTACTGATTTGTCTGCCATTGCTTTAGTTATACTTCACCAAAAGATTCCTACTTGGGCAAACAACAAATTCAAAATTCATTAAAAAAAGTGTTTGCAAGGAAAATAGTGCGACAATAATACCATACAATTTTATTATACAGTTTTATTAATACAATCATTTTAAGTAATAAATACTGTTTCTAACCATAAATGAAGATTTCCAGCATAAGCAACAGCGTTGAAACAGCGTCGAGTAATTATCTTTAAACCGGATAAGCACGTACAGTTACCTTTGATGCCAGGTATCCTTAGCAAAGTGTTAGCATAAACCTTCCACGGTCCAAAGCCCAAATCCGTGCTCCTTAGCACCTATGAAATACACCACAGCAATAATTACTACTATTTGATTATTCCGTTAACTTAACCTACCACTTTTAGGAAAGCCACTGACGGACAAGCCAACCGTCAACCGTGAATGTGATATCGTCTTTGACTGTTTTCTTAAATAAAACCATCTGAAACCGCCCACGTCACCGAAACCAAAACTCATCACAAAATGAAACACTACTACCAATTAGCAAGTGCTTTACCCTGCAACCTTGCTAGTACGAGGTATAAAACGTCCAAAATCTTCGAATTTCTACGGAATGGTTGATCAGTACGTAGTAATAGTAATACAACTTCCCAAACTATCACTGTCAGCCAAAAGTTCCTAGCCAAACTAACCATCAACTATGCAACATAACTAAACGTCATCCTACACTTTCTTTCCAAATCAAACCCGCACTCAAAGGTCAAAAGCCTATTTCTATTTTTACCGAAAAAGTGAGTTAATTTCCTTCTTTAAAAACTTTGTTTATACAAAACAGCAATACTTATTATATTGTGACAGCAAGCAAAAGTAATTATGTGAGAACCGACAGTCAACAGTTTCTTACCACCTACACTATTATTTTATCTATTTGCAAAAATATGTTCCATGTTATTTATATCGATTTACGTTAAGTAATTCATCATTAGTGATAAACTACGCTACATCACAACTGATAATCATATTCACAATACATTTTATAAAATCTGAGCTGACAATGATGACGAATGAACGGAAAATGTGCCGAGTTGACGGGTGACGGTGACGGGTGAAATGGATTCTTATAACCTTTCTATGACCTACCCGTCCGTGATCAGCTCACGGTTCACAGAATATGTATGAGAATATAAACAACATAACAACAACGTCAAACGTCAAACAAATCTAAAAACCAGCCAACAGTCTAATGCCCAATCTTTAACATTTAAAACCAGTAAAACGTCAAAAAATAAAGTTAAAAATTGTCAGTAATTTCAAAACTATCATCTATGTATTCTATTTCTGTTTTTGACTGTTTTAACGGTAAATGGTAAAACTTACTGGAATTATCCAAGACTGACGAGCATTCAAAGCTTGATTAAATGGATTAGTCGTTGTTCGTGAAGATAATTCAGCGTATTCAGTCAAAAAAAGGAACAACAAATCCAGGTGCCAGGCAGGCAGGACAGAGACTGGACACAGCACAGCAGTAGCAATAGCAGTCACTTTCGAAGTCACTCGAACCAAAGTTGAAGACTAAATGAAAATAAAAAGTTTGATACTCCAAACTCCAAGTTCAATTTACACTGGGTTTGAGGCAACTAAATAAAACAAGGCGACAGACTTAATTAATTTGTGTAATAATTCCGAATAATTCGAGATCGTAATCGCAATCGTTCTGCTTGATAGATGCAAGTCTGTGAATGTGAATTTGTGAATGTAGGTGCAGTGAATTTGGTGAGAGACTTTGCATGGGAGCTTCTATTATTATTGCGTCGGGGCGCAGGCAGGGGAACTGGGCTGAGAGACATTTAAAGGTCCATTCATAAACATTCTCCATACAGACTGCACGAGGGAGCGTCCATAAATTACGTCAGCGTACAAAGGAGCCTGCGCCCTATAGCCAAGGGAGCATAGACAGCTCAAATTTTGCAAGACGTCATTTAGGAAAGGCGTCTAGTCACTACCTTTATAATAACGACTGCACCAGACTGCATACAAGTACCTTGGGGCCGTCCAGAAATTACAGAAATAAATTTGACATTTTTAACCTCCCTCATTGTCAGCCTTCCTCGCGTTAGAATCAGGGTATTTTGGAATTTTATAAATGGGCTTATAAATAAGAGATAGACGTAATTTTGGATTGGCCCCCCTCCCACACTACTACGTCGCTTATTTCTCAAGGCTTTTTCTGACTCTTTAAATGAAAGGCAAAGTGTGTGGATCTGTGCAGTGGACGGAAGAAGATGAAAAAGATGATCTTTTACAAGTGACTGTAGATGCCGTAGCCGTACCATTGCTGCCTCCATACTGTTTACTGTCGATTTTCGCCTTTTTCTACTTTTTGACTTTTTCGTAAGGAGTAATTTCATGAAATATTTACAGATCAACTTTATTTTTATACCTTTAAGTCACTAACTATTACACAATTTTAATGGTTGTGAAACTCAGCAATGCAATGGTAGGGTGAAGGCTTGCAATTGTGATTTCCTTGCAATTGTGGTCGGTGGTCGCTTAAAATAAAATGTTGAAAACCAACAAAAAAGTAAAAGGCATTCCCATCATCTTGTTCGCTGTTTTTCA
>JAQFZC010002100.1:0-24951 GCA_034695205.1 Dicyrtoma fusca | reverse complement strand
AGTCGACTTGTCCAGTTGGCAAGTTTGTAAGTAGTCGACTTGTCCGGTTGGCAAGTTTGGAAGTAGGCGACTTGTCCGGTTGGCAAGTTTGTAAGTAGGCGACTCGTCCGGTTGGCAAGTTTGTAAGTAGGCGACTTGTCTAGTCGGCAAGTTGTCCGGTCGGCAATAGTTGGCGAATAGGCCGGATCCCGGTCCAGCCTCCTCTTAATGCCATTTCGAAGTACCTAGGTCCACACAACTCATCTTTTACTAATTGTTCCAGGATGTAAATACCGTTCAATTTACTTTTTTTAAAGTAAAACTAGTCGTTATACAATTTCAAAAATAGCAATCATTGTATTTTGACTTTCAAAAATGTATAAAAGTTGTATTTGCACATTTTCGAGAATAGCAAACATAGCTTTCAAAAATGTGTAAAAGTTGTATTTAGGTACACATTTTCAAAAATAGCTAAAGTGGTATTTTCGCTGTCAAAAATGTGTTAAAGTTGTATTTGCACTTTTCAAAACCGTAAAACAACTACTTTTTGCACTTCTCAAAAATGTGTAAAAGGGTTGTTTACGCTTCTGATAAAGACATCTACAATGCTTCTTCACTGACGGTGTATTATGTACCATCCTAAGAAAAATAATTGACCCACACAAGTCGTGTGGTGTACTTCTCTGCGGCTGCCACACATGGAGTAACATGATGGATTCTATTCCATGGCAGAGTTCCACCACTAAATTAAATTTATGTCTGTCCAACTCCTTGGCCAAGGTGTCTCAGTTGCAATTTGTCATTGGCTCACTTCACTCTCGAAATTAAATTATATCTCCACCACCGTGCTTGTGTAGTACGTATACATAGGTACCTACCTACGTTTTAATTTTCGGCGATGCAAATGGTCAAATGGCAAATCCGTATCTCGGGACACCCCATGGATTCAAATGTAGTATTCAGATTTCTATTATTAACGAAATAAATGGATAGCGGCGGTATATAGGTAGGTACATACGTATAGGGACTAGTTTACTCCTATTAGGTACACTAAAGTTTCATCATATTTCATGTCAGCGTGTCAAGAGTATTTAAGACTATGATTTCACTTGCAAATTTAACAATGGTTAGTGCGGATTTCACACAGATTGTTAAAGTTAACAATGATTAAAGTCGCAAGTAAAATCAGGGTCTATAAGCGTGGACTTATAGTGTGTATTACAGATTACACAAAAATCTAATTGCATGCGCGTGTATTACTATCTGTGATAAATACCAAGTGGTATTTGTATAATTAGTGATCTGATTCCCAGGAATTCGTTAGGAAATCTCTGTGGGTACTCTCTAAGGATTGTCAGTCCGCTCTCTCTCTCTCTCTGTCTTTCTCTCTCTCTCTCTACTCCATTGACGTTTTAACTGATGGGTGGAGAGGACTGACTGAGTGACTGAGATTGAGAGGAAGAAGGATTTGTTGATTTGTTCTTTGACTGTGGAAAGGAATTTAGCTGAGAGCGTTCCTTTGGCAAATCAGATGAGTTGTCTTGTTCTTGTCTTCTGGCTGTAGCAATATTTGTCTCACTCAGCGTCACAACTCCCAGAACGCCCGACTATACGTGTACATAATAAAAATTCCAAGGTAGATTGGGTACCTATAGATATGCACTCTGCGGATTTGATAATAAAGGAGCCTTTCAACTATTACCTCGTAGAAATCAATTTTTAGAAATGTGTTAGTATAGTGTTGTAATTACACTTTCTCAAAGGGGATTTTTACTGTTTTACTTTTTCAAAACCGTTACCGTTTTGTATTTTGACCTTTTGGAAACCATTAGTTTTGTGATTTTGAACCTTTTTAAAATGTTAATTTTGTATTTTATACCTTTTTGAAAGCATTGTATTTGTGATTTTGAACCTTTTCAAACCCATTAATTTTGTATTTTGAACTTAATTGAAAGCTTTACTACCAACGACAATAAAATTGATATTTTGAAAATGTAAACTTACCACTATTTTGCCCGTTTTTAGAATGCCATTAGCTTGTTTTGTCCATTCAGAAAGTGTACTATATTGTGTTTTACACCTAGAAAAATTAGCATCCCAATTTTGTCTTTTCTGAACAAGTGCCATGTCATGTTTCCTAGCTTATCAGAATGTTATTACCTACCTTGTTTTGCCTTTTGAACATTTTTAACATCAAACCCCCATTTTTGACACTTTTTCAAAACGTTAATGTACCACGTTTTGTTTTTTTAAAGAAAAAAAAACAGTATTAGAAATACTTTTTTCAACCGGTAAGTACTGCCATAATTTACTTATTTTGCAACCTGCAACTGTAATACCTAGCAAGGTATGTACATATACCTATGTAGGTATGTATTTGGCTCTTTGGTATTTTATGAAAGCCTCACGCCACCCCTGCAAATGCATAGTAAGAGGTAAACTTTACGAGGCTCCTAATGATTTTGAAATTTGAATGTAGGCAGAAGGGAGAAAATAAAAACATGGATATATTAGTACTGCCTGTACCTAATCTGATTTCAAGTATATATTACCTAGATATAAAAGAAGGTCCGTTTAAATGACTTTGTACCTATGCTATGTAGTTGTTGGCTATTGAGATGGATTGATATGGTTTGAAGATTGAGATCAAAATCTTAGAGTCTATGAAATGACTGCTCAAGTCAAGTCAATTCTCGATTGCCGATAGCTCCTTGTCGACTGTGCTGTGTGCATGTTGTGGAAGTGGATTTAGATTTGGATTTGAGATTGGAAGCTGGATGTTGGCTGGATTGTTGTGAAGAAAAGACAAAATCAAATCTCCCCAACTGTGTATCACAGTTGGCAATTGAGATAATTAGTAGAGTCAAATAATAGGTTGACTAATCAGAGATAAGATCCCAACTCCTCAACAATGAATATCAATATGAACAAATTATACCCGTCAACCTATACAAGTCCTAATATCCTCTCTGCCTCCGCTCTCAACTCTTCACTCCGACCATTTAATGTCCCATTACTCAAATCCATGTTTTAATGAGGCAGCCACGACTCAACTTTTCATATCTGCTCCACTAATGCTCATAGTACACGTCTATAGAGAGGGGCATTCTCATTCTCTTCATTTGAATGGTGTATATCAAGAATTATATTAATATTAAATCGTCAATTGCAACCCTATATATTATACTGTTCGAATAGCGTCACGAGGGTGAAGATCCATTGTATGGTAGGTCCAGTCAGTGATTAAATGCATTGGGACAGTAGTCTAACGACCCACTATGTATATAATGTGATCTTGAGGTAAGTCTACTTTAGATTTCCCATTTAGACAATTTTAAAATGCGCAAGTACTTACCATAGTAATAGTAAGTACTATTCTAGAAGAAGTCAGTATTAGATTTGCTACGTTTGAAAAAGTGTAAATTTCAGTTTTAGTACTTTTTAAATAGCGTAAAAATAGCAGTTTTACTACTTTTAAAAACTGCAAATAGCGAATTTACTACTTTTAGAAAAGTATGATCAGCAGTTTTAGTACTTTTTAAAAAGTTTAATTAGCAATTTTACTACTTTTGAAAAAGTGTGATTACTACTTTTACTACTTTTAAAAAAGTGCAAATAGCGAATTTACTACTTTTAAAAAAGTGTAATTAGCAATTTTACTACTTTTGAAACAGTGTAAATATCAGTTTTACTACTTTAAAAAAAAGTAAATAGAACTTTTACAATTTTTGAGAAATGCAAATACCAGTTTTACTGTTTTAAAAAAGTTTAAATACCGTTTTTAATGCTTTTGTAGTGTAAATAGCCCTTATATACATGTTGGAAAAGTGTAAAGAG
This sequence comes from Dicyrtoma fusca, assembly GCA_034695205.1. Taxonomy (NCBI): domain Eukaryota; kingdom Metazoa; phylum Arthropoda; class Collembola; order Symphypleona; family Dicyrtomidae; genus Dicyrtoma; species Dicyrtoma fusca. The sequence continues at coordinate 21,135 of JAQFZC010002100.1, read as the reverse complement.
TGGTTTAAAACGTTTAAAAAGTGCGTAAATATTCAGTTTTGATCATTTTTGAAAAGTGTGTAGGACCAAATGGCATGAAATTTGCAACAATAAGTAAAACGTTTTGTTAAGAAACAATAAATAAATAATGTTAAGTTAATCGTACTTCTTGTAAGCCACGGTCTATATAAAGTTGGTCGCTGGACTTACCCCACAATGCCTCTTCGCCGACGATAGATCGGGTGCCTATGTATATTGTAACCCCACTGCAATCTACCTACATTCGATGTGCCTATTCTAATTCCATGCATTAGTGTTTATAGCCGATTTCCTTTTCCAATGTTTATAGCTAAGTCCTTTTCACTCTGTTTAATTCTTGGAAACTTTGGGACTTTTGGGAGCGAGCGGGGATTGGGAATAGGAATAAAGGATTTGAACAACTTACAATTTACAATAATTACTTTGAAGGATTATTAATGTTTCAACTGTTTTAGCATTCAGAGGCAGGATCATAGTAGCCATCTACCTAGATATACATATAGTATGGGTATCTGTATCAGTGAATTATATTCTTGACGCTTACTATTGTGACTCCTTTATTAGGATTGATTCGCTTTCTTCCGACGGCTTCCTATCGATTTAAAGTAACTTTTCGAATCTTACATACTTAGGTACCACAATAGTACAGCAGACTGCTTTGTATTTATTATTCCTAGTAATATTTTTACGTTTATTATTGTTATTGCAACGCTCAACTGACGTAATTGCCTAATTTCGGTAATAATGGGGGGGAAGCACCGGAACGTACGTGTAGAATGTATAGGCGTCCTATCAATTATGCACTATTTATATTTTCCGTTTAATTCCTAATAGCCAGACGATCGACATTAATTTACAAGCTGTAATTTGGTGATGTCAGGGCATTTAGATTTACTATGTATACATCGTCAGTGAAGAAGCATAGTGACGCAAGTCCAGCATCCTCTTAATACCATTGTAAAAGGTAGGTCGCCATCGCCACTGTTCAGCTTTTAATTCTCGTTGCAAATTGTAAACACGGTCCTCTTCAAAATTAGTAAAACTAGTATTCGCTTTTTGGAAATTAGTTGCGATCTTATTAACGTTGTCAAAAATACGTAAAAGTGGTATTTGCACTTTTCAGAAACTGCAAAGATGGTATTTACACTTGTTGAATAATCGTAAAATTGCTATGTAAACTTTTTTAAAGCTTGTAAAACTAGTATTATTCGTTTTTTAGAAAATACTAATAATGGTACTTGCATTTTCAAAAACTTGAAACAACTATTTTTACACTGTTTCGAAATGGTTAAAACTACTATTTGCGCTTTTCACAGTAAAATTTCTATATACGAATAAACTTTTATAAAACCCTGTTGTATGGAAGAATTTGAATTACGTCATACTTGTAATATAATGCTTCTTCACCCACGATACACACGTATCCGGCAGTTATTATTAAAATCTGTGTAGTTATTTGTCCCTATTATTACGGAAGAGTGTTGACGTGCTGAGGTTCGTATGCAAATAATATTGATATATTGTTACATAACTACCTCCTGTTACGCCGCGGGGCCCATTTAATAGTCGTTAATCAGTCCAATGTATTATTTCTATCCATATCCCTGTAGCTTTGGAAGTGATCAAAAAATCCCCGGGCTACCGGTGCTACTTGTGCCGACAGATTTGGATTCATTGCCTCATGGCTCATCATGGGCCTTATTACTACACTACATCGATGCTGATGATGGGGAATTTCAAAATTCAAAGTCGATACCCTCCACACTACATCTACGGATACCCATCATTCATTACTGAGTAAGGATATCGGGTCCTTAAACTGAAGCTACACCATTTTTTTCAGATTAAAGGTAAAACTTGTAATTTGTAATTATACGCTCCACAATGATGTGTCCCTATGACGAGGTACAAGTAGACTGTAGAGGTATGCCAGACCAAAGGTTGACCTGAATCGTGCATAAAAAGGCTAAAAACTTTTCAACACTTATAAGGAACATTAATTACATGACAAAGATTAGTGAGACACATTAAGAATTTATTGCCAATTAATCTCCGATTTCTGAGCAACTGGCTCAAATGAAATGATGATAGCAGAGATGTAAGCGTATAGTGTGTGTTACTACGCTACAAAGATCAGATCAGGATCTGGCGAAGGCGCTCAGGAACATTTTTCACTCTCGCCTCTCGGCTTTTTTTCTACCCCGCTACCTACCTGACTATCCGCTCAAATGTCAAATGGAAGGTACCTATGCAGTAATAGCTCAGGGTTCAGAGGTTACGGTTACTCACTAGAGAAAGCTTCGGTCGAGAATGTACAATTTTAATGTAATTCCCTCAACACTACGAGTACACTGCAATGCACACTGCATTGTAGATACTTGCACTTAATCTTAAATTGATCGATTTAAGTTGAGGTATAGGTATAACGATCAACAAAAACATTTAAGGAGTTATGTAATTTTTTCTCTGCAGTAAATGGTAAAGTTTATTGGTATAAAATTTATTTTTTTTTGAGTTGGCCTGTTCTGTATACCGTTGCGTTGACCTTACCTATGCTATGCAAGGATGTTAGTGTACCTATAGGTAAGTACGTAAGGTATGTACAGTCTTGAGAAGGCTTGATTCAGCTATGAATATTTCGAATTCTATTTATACTTATTTGATGCTCTTTTTGTAGTGATAGTCGAGCTTGAAAATACTTGTAAGGGGCAAGGACCTCAAGTTTTAAGGAATTCTATGACGTACAGGATCTTGTATTAGATTTTTCGAAACTAGATTTAACGTACTTGGAAACTTGCAAATATGACTTTATAGGATTTGGGTTGGAAATATGAGGAGCTTTAGAAAAATAGTGTAAATGAAAAGAGTAAGGTTGTGTCAAAAAAGTGGGAAAAACGTAATATTATTATTGCGTTTTAGAAAAACGTACAAAATTTCAACTTTTTGAAAGAGTGTAAAACGTGGTAATAGCACATTTTGAAAGTTTGTCTATGACGTCATAGCTGAAAGGCCCCTGTGTATATGGATTTTTAGGGATATGGAAATTGTACAGATATTGGGAAGTGTATGTAGTAGTATAGAGTGAGAGTGAGAGTTGGAGATTCTGGAATTTCCTGGAGTGACATCTGAACTGCATTTCCATCTCTTCCCTCGTCTTAGTGCCATAAATATTCATTTACAATCTTCTTGTCTCTTCGCTATTCATTCATCCGACTCGGTCAGTCCGTCCGTGGAAAGCTGATCGTGAGCTATGCGCTTCCCTCACTGCAGGCCCACAACTGTTCTTTCGCTTTCGCACTTCTCCAAATCACCCATAGCTGTAATGGACTTGCTGAGAATTAGAAAGCTTTCACGCCCATAGTCCTTTATTCTCCGGATTCGGATTCTGGAGCCTTCGGTCATGTTGTTTCGTGAACAGCAGCTGAACCTCCTGGAAATGGAAATCCTGGCGAAGTAGGCTGACTGTACTATAGGCAAACGTTGATGGATACGTAATGCGAACAGCACACGTTTTAGTCGATACTCAACATTCAACGTTTGGGTAAGTAATATATGTATGTATATGCTACTATATATCAACAATGTACTTGTAGATCTGTTTCTGTGTAGTCTACATTGAAATCCTAGAAAGGGAATTCATCCCGAAATAGCTGTTGTAAATGATGAAATGCTTACTAGGAATTGTGCTTGTGATTTCACATGGAATTACTACGTACTAAATAGAAATGCAAAGTTCAGTCTTGATGCACGGCACGAAGCATAGCAAATAGATTGTCGGTGTCGGTGAAGAAGCAATGACGGAAGTCACAGCCATCAACTTTTTACCTACAAAGTGTGCATACCACTTTTAACGGTAGGAATTTGTGCAAAACAAAAAAATTATCAAATGCATAGTAGACGAAGTAACTCAGTGTCTAGCTATGATGAAGCTTTAAGATCCACTGAAATTATTTTCATCTGCAGAGGTACTCCTTAACTCATTAAAGTTACAGTGCAGCAGATTGACACAAAAATCTGTTATTTAAAGCTCCGACTTGGGGCCTGGTCGTCCGCGCATCAATGCATTGATGAGTAGCATGTACTTTGGTGTAGTTTGAAAATAAAAGTAAAAGCTATACTGAATAGTTACAAACTAAACAGCTCTGCATTGAACTGGCACAAAAGTAGGTACCTATGAACTCCGTTCTAGTAGAGATGCAGATAAAAGCACTTGTATGCATCCTCCGTTAGAAGCGAGGCAGCAAGTTAGGAATAATGCGATAAAGTCTCTCAAAAAATTCCAGTACTGGGTGGGCACCCTTAAATAGTAAAAAAAATATATAAACTTTTTATTCTTTGGGCGTAAACCCACTTATGTGTCTGTACTCTCTGGGCCCCTGCCTTCCTACATAAAGTATGTATACATACATACACAGTCTACATACAAAATACGAATGGCCTGGGCAAGAAAACACACTTGCTCGATTGCTCGTAGGTACGTATGGAGAGCCCGTACTGAGTATCCCAGCCCCAGTTTCCAGAGCATCTTCTCCCTTCAACGAAATAAATTCATTACGGACGAAGACAAGGCGATAGGGACGGAACATTGGGCACTTATTTAAATAGTGGAAGTAACGTATCTCTACATTGAGTTTGTGCCGGACTGAGGGTCGGGAGGACGTAAGCGTGTGTTCGCTGTTTCTTTCGTTTTTTTATCATTTTTTTACGCACTGATTGTGAGAGTGGACGGACGTCTGTATGGTGAATGATGGGTAATACCTGTCCTGCTGGGTATACTATGGTGCTAGTTCTGGTCCTGGTTGTTATAGATTCAATATGAATACCGTATATGTATGTATGTATATAGCCCTGGACCACTTTTAAATAGATGCATTATTTTATTAGACATTGCGGGATCCCATCGGTATCTGTATCGGTACTCCGCCTTGGCACTAATGCCCTGTCTTATCATCAACAAAGTTTTTTCTGTTCCCCATGTAAATCTCGTCTAAAAATTGCTTTATTTTATATGCATAGTAATGAAGGCATTCAGAAATTCACAAGAATCACAGTCAAAAAATCTACGCAGCATAATTATGTACCTACTGTAGTAGTGTTTATGATAAAGGTATAGTATGGTAATATAATGGTAGGAATAGAGAGGTAAGGGGCCTTGCAAATATAACAAAGATCGAATAAATAAAAGGTATTTTCGAAAAAGATAGCGTATAAGAGTGGATTTACCTGCTTTTAAAAAAGGCAAAACGTGGTCTAATGGTATTTTGAGCAGTTAAAAAAGTGTAAAATCGAAATCACACCGTTTCAAGGTAGCCAATCACGTGTTATTAACCTTTCTAAAAGATGGGAAAGAAAGAATACAACTTTTTGAAAAGAAGCAGAATGGGATTTTAGCGTTTATTGGTGGAGGAAATGACGATTTTGCACTTATTCGAAAAAGGCAAAACAGGGTTTTAATGTTTATTGGAGGTGGAAAAGATGATTTTACACTTTTTGAAAAAAGGCAAAACAAGATTTTAAGATTTCTTAGAGGTGGAAAACATGATATAGCACATTTTCAAAAAAGGCCACACTTGATATTAGCTGGTGTAAGCAGAAGATGTAAATATGAAAAAACCGGAAAATTCTATTGCGTCACATTTGCAAGAGACCTCCTGCCATTGCATTGCCATTCGTAGCTTAAGCATGGATGGACGCATAGCAATGACAATAACAATGCACTGGTTTGGGATTACCTCGTTGCTTCTAGATCCTAAGATGTTCTTCCAGGGAAAAAGACTCGGTAAAGATGGTCAATTGGGTACTTTGTGCTTTTTTACTGCTTTATAGTGAGTCGTTGTTGGGGGGGGGATGATGTTGATGTTTGTCTCTGGTTGCTGAGCCATAACCATTACAGTCGTAGGTATACGGCCAATAGTCACGTTAATGCACATTTGTAATGCTCGTACTTCCGTAGACGGGATTTTCTTCTACAGATTCACTTTTTTAGCACTTTGTTAGCTGGTTACCATTACACTTTGGAACATTTTCAATTTCACTGTGTACGTAGGTGCGTAGATACACATATCGTTGGTGAAGTAGCTAAGTGCCTTGAATAATAAGTCCATATCCTTAGAGTTGCGGAAAAGCGTTGGGACGCAAGTCCAGCCTTCCGTTAGTATTATTTTGAAGTCAATCCCAAGGACCGTCAGCTTTTTACCTGTCCATATAGAAAGTGTATATACTGCCTTTATCTATTTTTTAAACGGTGCAAATAGCTGTTTTACTCTTTTTTGAAAGTGTAATTAGCAGATTTACTCTTTTTTGAAATGTGTAAGTAGCAGATTACTCTTTTTTAGAAAGTGTGAATAACAGTTTTACCCTTTTTTGAAAAGTGTGAATAACAGTTTTACCCTTTTTTGAAAAGTGTAATTAGCAGGTTACTCATTTTTTAAAAGTGCAATTAGCAGTTTTACTCTTTTTTGAAAAGTGTAAATAACTGATTTACGCTTTTTTAAAAAGTGTAATTAGCTGATTTACTCGTTTTTGAAACGTGTAGTTAGCAGATTTACTCTTTTCAAAAAGTCTAAATATGTAAACGATCGTATATTACCCCTTTGTAACAATACAATTTAAATTGTTGGAACTTTCGTCAAAATGGCATTAATGAGACACTGGACTATGGTCGCCATGCTTTTAAGCGGTGACAGAACTTACCAGCCACAATGCTTCTTCACCCACCAAACGTATCGAACATTGGTGCCTTTGCGTCACTGCTTCCTTTTCATGCGTACCATTACCATTACAATTACAACAGCTATAGTGAATTACACACTGCAAGTTATTTAATTATAAATTACCTGCGTAGAGTCGCAATCGCAAAAATAATTCTATAAAAACATAGAGATTACCTATAGATTCTAAATCGTATACACATAGTCTATAGCTATAGGGACATTATTGACTCTAATAAATACAATTGCACGCCCATCTATAACTATCCTTGCATAAATACCTAATCAGCATGCAAACATAAGCTCATCCTAAGAAAAACATTTTGTTTGTATAGCAGTAAGTCGTGGTAATTTTTTTTCTCACTATACGATGTGCTCTGTAGTCATTATTTGAGTTGACAAGCAAGCTCTGCACTCTGCAAAAATGAATTATGACAAAAAAATTCTTTGCTTCCATTTTAGGAAATTGTGACGCCAATGAATTTCACGTGTGTAGTGTAGTTGTAAGATTCTCTGCTCAGTCAACCGAAGGAAGAATGACGATTGTTACGTGTGTGAGGCTTACAGATAGTTTGAACTATAAAATGTGAGTTCTGAGTTGAACACACTTCTTAATACTAAAATGTATGCTGTAACTGATAGAAGATTGAGATCCCTATATTTAAATAACAGCTACGCATAGATGAAGCATTCAGAGCTGGTAATTGTATGGTGGGGTCTGTCATTTATGACGTCATACAAATGTATCTTTTCTAAAAATGCGTGATTGAAAAACATTTTACACCCTTTTCAAAGTACTTATTTCACGGACGGTATTTGTCAAAAATATAAAATACAGAGATGTGCACTTTTAAGAAACGTAAAAATACAATGTTTTGCTATTTTTAAAGAATCAGAAATGCTGTTTTATCCATTTTTTAAAAAGAGTTCAGGGCACGATTGTCCCTATCACAAAACGTTAACCTATTAGGAACTGCGGGACCATGGAAAGAATACTTTACAAAAGTGTTTAATTCTAGAAATTAACGTTTTAAAAAAGGTCAAAACTAGCAAATAGCACTTTTTCAAAAAGGTCAAAACTAGCAAATAGCACTTTTTCAAAAAGGTCAAAACTAGCAAATAGCACTTTTTCAAAAAGGTCGAAACTAGCAAATAGCACTTTTTCAAAAAGGTCGAAACTAGCAAATAACACTTTTTCAAAAAGGTCAAAACTAGTAACACTCGTAAAAGGTCAAAAAACTAGATATTACCATTTTCAAAAACATGCAAAACTAAGTATATTACCGTTTCGAAAAGGTTAAATACGCGTGTTGTTTCTACACTTTTTCAAAGCGCTTATTTCGTGGAAGATACTTTAAAGATTTACACTTTTTGAAAAGAGACTGCATTATTAGATGTCTTTTTGGAAAGCTGTTTTTGAAAGTTAAATCCGATGCTCGATACGATGGCGTCATATTTGAAAAGCTCCTTTCACGCACAATATTAGTATTTTTTTAAATTCACGTCTCTACACAAGTATGCATATAAAGATGGTAGATTCTTATAGATTACCCAATTATATGTGTGCTCGCCCTGTGCTGTGTGCATCTTGGATCCGAGTGGATGGAGTGTACTGCTCATGAAACTCTAACAATAAGAATCAATACTTGCTCAACTCTTATCTTCAGATTTTGTCTCTCAATTATCATGAGTTCTGAAACATTCGATATATTTCTATACTTGTTAAAAAATCCGAGAGAGAGAGAGAAAAAAAATCTATGAAAGAGCATTATTATCATATCAGGTTGTCATTCCCCTCAACATTTAAACTACGTAGGTAATTATTATAATGAATGTTCTAGGTTCACACACCGTAACTTTTTAAACTTGCAATAATAGTAATGACATGGACATGTGTGTAGGCATACAGATCCTAACGATACTACTATCTCTGTGCGTATAAATTATACACGTACTTATGCCTACAGATAAATTGTAAGTCGCTGTATGAAAGGACAATGGAAGTTTGATTGAAAATAAAAAAAACAGCTGAAAATCAATAGAAGCGCTTGCTAACAGTTAGTTAACCTATAGCCATGCCTATGCCTATGCTTATACATATAACTATAGTTTAGCTATATGTATTGTTGCTTGTTAATAAAAAGACAAAAAAAAATATGAAAATTCATCATGAGTGCATTATTCTCATGGTGCCTTTCAACTTTGAAGCAAATGCTACAAGAAATATCTTTAATCGTTAGAGTTAGAGTCAGTCTCGGCATCAAAAGTCATTGAAATTGAAAAATCAGTGGAAAAACGCTAGTAAAAGTGAGTCTAGTCGAGGGTTGTTCTATGAGTCTCTTCAATGCTGGCTGGGTGCAGTCTCTAAACTGCTGCCATTCATGCGAATGCTAATAAAAGTGATAAAGTAACAAACTGATCGTCATCTCTTATTATTACCAGTACATTATACCATTATCTTTTCTCTGAGTCTGATTTCCAACAACAAAGTGTTGGCAAATACTGGGTAAAAAAATGCTTGTAGGGTTGATTACCGGAGCTTTTTTATACGAGTTTTCCCAATGTTTAGATAACAGAGTGTCTCTTGTCTGTAGAGTTGGGACATAGCGCGGGGGAAGAGGCATTGTGATGAGGTAAGTCCAGTGCAAGGTTAATATCACTATGGCGAGAATCGAAACTGTCATTTGCACGCATGACCCAACAATCAACATTTTGCTGGGTTTTAAAAAACGTGTAAATTCCGGTTTTACTACTTGTAAACGGTTTAAACACCACTTTTGGATATTTTAAAAAGTGTAAGTAGCGCTTTTATTCATTTAAAAAGGCCACAAATCGCACTTTTGTAGATTTGTAAAAGGCTTAAAGACCACTTTTACGCGTTTTAAAAAGGTGTAAATAACGCTTTTACACATTTTAAATAAGTGTAGATCCCACTTTTAGACGTTTTAAAAGATGTAAATAGTGCTTTTACACATTTTAAAAAGACGTACATAAATAGCTCTTTTATGCCTTCTGAAAAGCCCCAATTAGCGCTTTTATAGATTTCAGAAAGTTCTAAATACCACTTTCACGCATTTTAAAAAGGTGTAAATAACGCTTTTATCGCTATTAAATAAGAATAGATACATCTTTTGCACCTTTAAAAAGGCGTAAATAAGGCTTTTACGCATTTTCAAAAAAGGCGTAACGACAACTCTCACATTTTTGAAAAAGTGTAAATAGATACTATACTATTTCCGCAAACACTGTCTTCCATTTTAGACAGTTGATTGTATTGGGAATTCCGTCAAAAGTCAAAATGGCATGAAAAGATCCCTGGTCTTACCCCTCAATAATGCCTCTTCACCCACGATAGCTGCCACCGTATGCTGACGACTTCTACATCTCTGCCAAAGACACATTGTTATTTTTCTAAAAGGTAACTTATGGAACTGAGCATGTTTTTTCATTCATTATAAAGCTATTGTGACGACGGAGGGACTTTACATGATTTATCGTACGTGTATTTTTGTTTGTTTGGACTTTTCTGCTTTGAGAGTGCCTACAATAATTCAAGACTGCCATCGTATTTCAGCATTAACACTGTATACACTTTACAGATACACGCTGCAAATGCATAATAATATTTGTACAGTACTCGTACGTAGGTGCATAGGAAGGTAGGTACGTAAGTTTATTTGATTCAAATTTTGTTTCCAAGGGATTCGATTTGTAATGCTATGCTAACGCTATACTGGCTTTTGGTTATTTAGTTAGAAGTTGAATGCCTTCATGAACAAACATACCTAGCTATACATTTTAGTTTCGGTTTTGAATTACCTGTCTTGTGTTAGTAGCGAACTTCCTACTTTATAGGTAGGTAACTACAGCAGTGTGTGTAGTAGTAGTTGCTTGTAAGTGTAAGCAATTCTGTAGGCAAAAATCCAGCATCTGCGTGTATTAAGGAATGAATTTATGTGACTCGATTACTCTGGTGGCTGAGAGGGAGACTCAAGAGCGTATAAAAAGAGAGTGTTGGAGCGGAATTCTAGATTTCTAGTAGACAAGACGACAGTAACGAATGAAGAGGCTCCGGAGGAACATGCACAAATGGTGTGTTTAGAGATCACAAGTGGAATAAGAATGATTGGTAAATCATTGGGGAAGTGGCAGAGACGCAGAGGAATTCCTTGTCACCATTTACCAATGCCAATTGCATTTCTATTTAAAAGTCACCTGAGATAATAAATTTTGACCCCAGAAAAGCCCTTCACATAACTCTCGTTGTGTGCGTCAGTCAGTCAGCCAGTCGTAGTACAGACACAACACAGTCCTAAATACATAAATATATACTTGACAGCCTTTGCCTGCCTACAGATGCGTACTACTAGAATGGGATTCTGCTACTGATACTGAAACTACTGTAAATATGTATGTGTGTACAAACTGGCAGAGAACGCTGTACAAATTAACAGATTCTAATCTCTATGGCTTCTTATTGTGAAACCTAAATTGAACCTTATTGAAAGCTGAAACCTAACCCAACGCAACGGGTTGAAATTATTGTGATTTAATTCTACCTACATAAAATCTTAAATGATTCTCTCATCTGCTGATAGATTAAAAAATCGTCTTAATCTTATTTTAAATTTAACTTTTCTTTGGTTGTAGTTTTGTCATAGTTGTTGTTGTTAAAAGTGCAAAAATACAACTTCTGTACATTTTGAAAAACAGTTTTTTCTGTCTTTGAAAAGTTTCAATTCCATTTTTACTATTTTTTAAAAAGCTTAAACGTCAAGTGTAGTACTTTTGAAAAAGGTAAAAGTAGCATTTATGCTATTTTGAAAGTGCAAATAGCTGATTTAGCATTTACGAAAGATGTAAATTCGAAATTTTGTTACTTTTGCAAACGTGCAAATGTCAATTTTGCTCTTTTTGAAAAGTAAAAATAAAAATACCTAGTTCTTTTGGCACTTTTGAAAATACAATACGAATTGTACTGGGTACTTTAAAATGATGAGGAAATCCAACTTTGACGCATTACGAAAGTAATTAAAAGGACCGATGCGATGTGGTGGTAAAGCTGTGGTGGTGAATGTTAAAACTTCTTTTAGAAAAAGTGATGCTTTTTTTGAATTTAGATATTAAAACTTTACGATTGGGAATTGGAAATTGGGATGGGATGGGACGAAGAAAGAGCCTGTTGTGAGTTGGATTTAGAATTGAAGAAAATTACAGAGTAATCAAAAATCAAATAATAATTTTCTGAGCTTTGAATGAAGACATGAGGTTGTCAATTATGGAGATGATAGGTTGTTTAGTTGGATGTTTGGGAAAGGAAATGCTAACGTAGGACTCAATTGATATCCAAATGCTCTGTAATTATGGTGATTGAGTTGAGAATTTTTACAAATTGTCTCGCTTTCCACTCTAATCATATGGAGGCCCGGACGGAGCGCCTTATTATTAACAGAACAGAGAGAGAGAGAGAGAAAGATTCGAAGTTCTTAAGGAAAAAAATCGTGAAAATATCCTCCGTAATTTTCACACTCTATGAAATCACTTGGGTATTATTAGACGCGTTTAAAAGGCTCACACTGTTAAACACTGCCTTTGAATCGCCTTCTTTCTATCTTTCTCTCTTCTGTACCTTTCACACTCCGGCCTCTCACAGTCCGTCCGCGCTCTCCGTCTACTAATCTAGTATCATAAGCACAGGTAAAAAATGAACTTTACCTCATTTTTTCCCATCATTATTATAGCTGTATTGCATGGGCTTATAGACACAGTGGTAGTTGAAAAAATAGGGCTACAACTGTACAGTTCAGAACATTGCTGAGCCCATAAACAATGAAAAAGTTGTGTTCGCAATGGTTCCGACAGGGAAGGCATTGTCCATATTTTAGTTAACATTTCCTCTTTAATAATATGGAATGGGGTGGGAGCATATCGTGGGTGAAGAAGCAATATGAAGTACGTCTCAGCTATACAGTTTTTGTTCATTTGATACCAAAAAGTCTAAATACCATTTTTATTATACGGTGCTTTTGAAAAAAACGAAGGTAACTACATACAAACATGTAAATGCTTGTTATAAATACCATTTGTACTACTTCTGAAAGAATGTAAATACATAGCAGTTTGGCTATTTTAGAAAGTGTAAATTGACAGTTTTACTGCTTTAGAAAAAGTGTAAATAGCAGATCAATCACTTTCAAAAAGGTGTAAATCCCATTTTCAGTGCTTTTAAAAAAGTACAAATAGTAATTTTGCTGCTCTTGAAAAAGTGTAAACAGCAATTTGGCAATTTGAAAAAGTTTAAAAGGGAGTTTTACTACGTTTTAAAAAGTGTAATTAGCAGTTCCGCTGCTTTTGAAAAGGTGTACATGGAAGTTTTACTGCTTTTGAAAAGGTGCAAAGCACATTTTTCAGTGGTGCTAACGACGTACGAATCTACGAATATCAGCTGTGCTAATTTCCAAAAGTGCAAATTCCATTTTTGCTGCTTTTTAAAAAGCGTAAAAACAAGTTTATGTTAACAAGCAAAATGTTGTATGTAAATCGTGTGTAAGATAATATAGGTATGTAAAAAGCGAATTGTATTTATTTGCACTTCGGGCAAAATGGAATTATTAGGCATGTGGACTTCACCCTCAATGCATCTTCACGCACGATATGCCTAAGGTATGTTCAGAATAGCAAAACGATCCTAGTTTGAACTGCAAGAACGCTGACTGCTGAAGGACGAAGCAGAGGAAAAAGATTATTTGTGTAGCAAGACAGAAAACTGGTGTGTGTTTGTTGTTTCTGTGGAACGGCGTCGAGATAATAATATTGTCGTTTCTCTCATTCACACCTGCGTCCGTGTCAGAGGTCATCTCTGTTTCCGGAATAATTTTCCAATAAATAATCCTCCAAGGAGTCAACAGTACGACGACTCCAGTTTGTTTATAAATAATGTATGCTGGGAAATAAGTCAACAGGCTTCGAGTTGTTGTTAAACAAAATGTGAAATATGGGATTTTTGCTGGTATTATTTTCTCAAATAATTAGGCAAGGCTCAAAGCTCAGCTGTATTTGTATTTTTGAATGTATAGCTAATGCCTCTACACACCAAATGTGAAAAGTTGAGATGCATTTCTTGTGTAATTTGTTAAGCAATTAATTACCGCTTATTCTTATGCAAGTCGTTTGAATTCCTGAGAAACTAGTAAATTCCTGGAAACAAAGCAGTGAAAGATTATGAAAAAAACGTTGTTGGAAAAACCTACCTACATGTGTGGTAAGAAGTGTGACTTAGGCACTATCAAATTCTTCGTAAGTACCTAGGTATTTTTTTCGATAGTGAAGATGCTAAAAATGGCTTATATTCACTAAACCGGAAAAAAACTGTTTCACCATTTTCCTTAACAAACTGTTACATGGCATGGTTGTGTTTGAATAAATTTAGTTTGAGCTTGTTTTAAAAAAGTAAAAAGTGTGCCTGCCAGTTCTCAGTGAGTGTAAAACAAGTTTTTAGATGCTTTGAAAAAGGTAAATTGAACTACTAAATGTTTTGAAAAGTTATCTAAACTATAAAATTAGTGCTCTTTGCATTATCTTAAAAGGTTTAAAATCGAATTTTGAAATGTTTTTAAAAAAGTTCAAATTATTTTATTGCATGCTTTAAAAACGTGCAAATCCAGGTTTTTTCCACGTTTGATAAATTGCAAATTAGGCTTCTCAACTATTTTGAATAGCACAAATCATGTATTACACATTTTGAAAAGTGCAAATTGAATTCGTACTTACACATTTTGAAAAGCTCACTTCCTGTTTTTACGCATTTTGAAAAGTACAAATCGTCTTTTTACACATGTTGAATAGTGCAGTGCAGTGCAAATCAAATTAGAAACGAAAGCAAACTCATTTAATCACTACACTAATAAAAAATGAGAGAGTACAGTCAATTCTCATTGAAACATTTTTGGATGGTTTATGGGTTCGTATCCACTAGCGCTTTTACCAGGGAATTATTGTTTACAACCAAAGTTTTTGATAAAATAATGTGAATAAGCTAAAAATGACAGAAAGAAGTTCACTTCTTTGAAGAATCACTTAAGACGTAAGTATATTGTACCTACTTAACTACCTAGTAGTTAGGTACCTGATTTCTTAAAAATCAGCAGCAATTCCCATTATTTCCATTGCATTGTAGAATCGGATTTATTGGTAGTAGCTCAATAAATCCTTACATGGGTTTCATCATTCGTGTTCGCATTGTAAAATAAATGCTTAAGCACTTCTAACATACTATGCCTCTCAGTACAGGACAAAATGATGGACATTATAGCTGGAGCTACCGGGTAGTATAAGGAACAATTTGGAGTGAGTATTAAATCCAAATCCAGGACTGAAATCTGAAATGTCTGTAGTCGACTCAGAACAGGAACAGACAGACAGAGCAGGCTCGGGACGTTGCTGGTGGAAATGGGATGCGGTGGAGTTATTTATGATCTTCAAATAAATCAATTGCTTCCATGGAGATCAGCAGACACGGGTCCTGATCTGCCTTGTATTCTAGTTTTTTTCGGTGGCTGGCAATTGAACTGTGTGCACTTGTACGATTTCTTTCAGTCTGTCTGTCCACAAGAAATCAGAATGAGAGCGACTCCAGATCAAATGCATACCTGGGTCTCTCTGCGGCGGCGGCTGCGGTTGCCTGGCATTTATTCCAATCGTGTGCCCACAGGTATTTTCCAACATCTCCTTTTCAATCTCGGCTCTGGAATCTTCATTCATAAATTCTTTTCTAGAAATTTCAACAGCTCAGCCCACTACATACAGATTCTCACTCATTCTCTCTCTCTCTTTTTGTATGCTTCTTCGTCTTTCTCAGGTAAAGGGTCGTCCACGCATTGGCCTACAAAACCCTTGGTCCTAGTCCCCTAGTCTTTAACCACGAATTTATGACCTTCGTCAAACGAGCGACAAGGTGCATACACCGAACATCAGGTGCTACAGGGACATATCGCGGGTGAAGAAGCATTGTGGGGTGGATTGTGTGCCAGCAGCTTTGGATTGTGAAAAAGTCAAAGTACCTATGTAGTTCAGTGATCACTTAATGCCATTTTGACTCAATTCCTAATAATAAACTTTTTAATTGTGCGTATAAATTAAAACTAGTGCTTTTAAGTAATTACCCGTTTTACACATTTAAAAAAATGAAAATAGCTCTTTTGACTTTTACTGCAGTTTTGGAAGCTGTAAGTAGGCATATTGCTGTTTTTGAAAAGGGTAAAAATATTCTTTCTAATATCTTTAAGAGTTTAAGTATCAGATTTACTTTAAGTATCAGAACTTTGTAAAAAGGGTAAATGTAGGATTTGCTACTTTTAAAAAAGAGTAAATAGCTAGCAGTTTGACCCCATTTTAAACAGTGCAAACAGTATCAGTTTTACTACTTTCGAAAAAGTGTAAACAGCAGTTTTACTACTTTTGAAACAGTGCAAATTACACTTTTGCCCCTTTTACTACTTTCGAAAAAGTATAAATAGCAGTTTTACTACTTTTGAAAAAGTAGAGATACTAGTATACCGTATTGTTTCGATTAAACGCCGGGGCGTTTATTAAGTTTCTGAGGTCTGTGCCCCGGCGATTAATTGTAACCCGGCGCTTATTCATGATCGGCTTTGTCATGTTATGCCCCGGCGATTATTCCAAATTTTACCTCTTTGACCCGGCGTTTATTGATGACCCGGCGTTTATTGGCGACCCGGCGTTTAATCGAAACAATACGGTACTATGTTAAAAAGTGTAAATTATAGTTTTGCACACCTTTTACAAGGAGAAAATACCAATTTACTAATTTCGAGAAAACGTGTTCAAGAAAATAGTGTTTCACTGTGTACATACATACGGTATTAAAAAGTTTATTGTTGGAGCTTAAACTTAAACACACAAAAAAGGCATTCAGACTATCGTCAGAATCACAATGTAATTCTGTTAAGTTGGGACGGGGCTTTAACCGACGATCTGTCCTTCGCATCCCTGAGCTCCACTGAAACTATAGTCGCTGCAGATAATAAAGGTGCATGGTGCCATGAATTGGAATTATTGTTAGTTCATTGAATTTGAAGGGAATAAGGAACTCTGCCTTAAATTTGTTCACACTCGTATAGGCACACGCTCGGCTCTTATCTGTCGATTATAATAATCCTGTATGACTTTGCCGGGTGCGAGTGAAGAGCACTTCCTTTTACGAATTTTTACCGATCTTTAGTCAAGATTAAGCCACTACTGCACTCTGCACATAAAACTTTTTTTATCCCTTATCTTAATCTCTGCCTACTCACTTCTACACCATTTCAGCTCAATGCAGATAAGCTTTTTAACATTTAAATAGGGCTGAATTGTAACTATGTACACAGTCGTATCCCTGCTCTATTTGTTTAAGAGATTTAATTTAATGAATTCAATGCCTTGGTGTGGCATACCAAGGAATCTTTTAACCTTGGAACAAATAGCATCAATAATCGTAATCGTACAAGCAAGTCTATGCTATGGTCAACCTAACGGGATTTTGATTCCCTCATGAATCATCCGCTAAAATTAACACGGCGCAGATCACACTTGACAACTGCACCAAGAAGTGTTTAGCCCCTCACAAATTATGAGCTAAATGACTGCATAAACATTTAATTTTAAATCAAATTATACACTTTGCTTGGGACCAGCATGAAAAATTGTAAAGTACCTCACAAAATTATAAATAATTAGTTTATATCTTGAACACCCACTCTCAGTTACCAGACACAAAAGCCTTAGCACCAGAACTGCGTGTGTAGTGAAGCTTCCCATGATTTTTTTTGACATTTTTGGTTGACACAAGATTTAGAGAGGCAGGCAGGCAGGACGTGCGATGGCTCAAAGTTTATATGGGCTGCAATAATTGTCTTAACGAAATTCATGAATTATGACCCGTTGCTCTGGAGTGTCTATGAGTCAAGGAGTTGATATCCGTACAGTCCAATTTAATAGCTACTTTGAGACGGCTTTTATATCGTGGGTTAAGAAGCATTGTAGTTGTGACTGTGATCCTAGTTCAGCCCTCCTTTTGTATCACTTTGGATTTGGGGTAAAAACAATAATGTTTTACTGCCGTTTGTAAATATTGTTCAGTTTTACACTTTTTAAAATTTGTTGAAGGGATAATTATATACACTTTTTAAAGGTAGTACAACTGCTTTGACCTTTTAAAAAGTAGTGAAAATGCAATTTACACTTTGTTAAAAGTAGTAAATGTGGGTTTTAAGTCTTTTCAAGAGTCAATAAAAATGTTTTTTGTACTTTTCAAAAACGTGTAATAGCGCCAGTTACACCTTTCAGAAGAGACAAAACTGTAATTTGCACTTTTTAAAAGGAGTAAAAATAGTAAGTTTCCCTGTTTTGAAAGCTCATCTAATCAAGAGAAGTAAAACAACTTTTGTACAATTCAAAAACGTCTAATAGCTGTATTTGCCCTTTTTAAAATGCTGTAAAATTGCTTTTTACACTTTTTTAAAATTACTATACCTGCTATTTACACTTTTCAAACGTAGTAAAACCGGTGTCTACACTTTTCCAAAGAATTAAAACCGGCGTTTACACTTTCTAAAAAGTAATAAAACTGATATTTCCATTTTTCAAAACTACTAAAATTGCTTTTTGAACCTTTTTAAAAATGACCAAAAGTTGTATTTACATTTTTTATCATCCGATTTGGTAAAAAGTTGATTGCTTGGACTTCCGTCAAAATGAGATCAAGAACACTGGACTAAATTCATCACATCACAATCAATAATGCTCAGTCTTAAGGGTGAACTGGACTTACGAACCGCACAATGCCCCTGCACCCACGATATTTGAACCTCTAAAATGATTGTTTTTTTGTTGATATTTACATAAAAAGGGCACATTGCTAATTCCGTATAAAAGGGGCTAAAGGGGGCATGGACGGGAAAGGCGAAAGATGGAAAGATGGGAAGGAAGGCGTGAGCGGGAGATTTTTTTTAATGCTAAAAGTTTTAGCATAAATTATCGTCTCTCTCTCTCTCTCTCTCTCTGTCGCATAAATAATTCCATCAAAAATCAAAACGGCATATCTCACAACTTCACAAGGGATATAACAAAGGGGGAAAAGGAAGATGCGGGACACCATATATGTTCCACCTAATAGCATGAGGGGCAGATAAAGGATGCAATCTGAACGTTTTCCTCTTTTTTCTTCGCCTTGTATCTTTTGAGATTATAAAGGGGCAAAGCTATTTGCTCACAAAGTTCCCAATTGAACCTTCTCAACCGCTTATCATTATCATTTAAGTGAGCGAGGAAGTTAATACTGATAAAATGCCCACTAAGAAGATGAATGTGTCTGGATGAGCCGTATTGTTTAGACTCCTTCAAATGGTCTGTCTTCTTAGTCGAACGACTAGCACAAATCTCCAAATCCAAAATAAGTGCGAGTAAGAAGATAAACAAAAGAGTAGACTTGCAGAGTCACAATCACGTTTTGAACAATAATTCGCTTTCATCATTAACCTTTCTGAGAGGGTAATATGTATATCTAGTTGTACACTTTTTCAAAAATGTAACTTTGTTGCTTTGACTTTTTTGAAAATGTTATTATTACTAGTTTTGGCTTTTGAAAATGTTAGTTTCCAGTTTTGACCTTTTTTAAAAGTGTTATTCACTTGCTTTGAAAGTTTTTGAAAATGTTCATTATTTTATGTATCCATGTACCTTCTGAAAACGCTAGTTTGTTATAGTTTTGACCGTTTTGAAAATGTCAGTATGTTGATTTATACCTTCTGAAAAGGTTAGTTTATGGTTTTGATCGTTTTGAAAAAGGCTTGCTAATAGGTTTTGACCGGTTTTAAAATGTCAATGTGTTTTTTTATAACTCCTGAGAATGTTAATTTCCAGTTTTGACCTTTTTTAAAGCGTTATTCAGTGGTTTTACATGTTTTTGAAAATGTTAGTTTCTTGTTTTATACCTTCTGAAAATGTTAATTAGCAGCTTTGAACGTTTTAAAAACGTCAACATCTTGTTTAATGCCTTTTGAAAGTGTTAAATACTACTTTTGACCGTTTTGAAAAATGTCATTATCCTGTTTTATACTATTTGAAAATGTTAGTTGTTTGATTGGTCGTTTTTGAAGGTTTTGCTTACTAGTTTTGACTGCCTTAAAAAAGTTAATTGGTAGAATACACACTTTTGTAAAGCATTCTGTTCATGGTGTCTCAGTTCCTAATAGGTTAAGAGCATCAATCTTAAGATTCGATTGTGTTTCCGAGTCGCAGTCATCGTAAATCAGAGTATCGAGTGCTGAGGTCTTGTTCGAAGGGGGATTAGGATTACAATTCATGTCTTTGGTTTTGTATTTGGTTTGGGCTGCTACATGGCTTTGTGAATGGGCGGTGAAAAAAAATAGTGGCATCACAATGGGACGAGTGAATGGAACCATCAAATATGGATTGGTGATGATGAGCTCTTGACTTCTGAACTTCTGGTCTTCACATTTCTTCAAGACTGTTGTGGTTTGTGTGTGCAGAGAGACTCCATCATGACAAGACATAGGGCGACGATCCAGCCGTGAACTATTTATTTGACAATCAATTATCGATGGAGCGTTAAAAATAAAATGCTAATCGAGATAATGCGGATATACCACAGATCACTATCCAACACAATACATACTGCCCTTGCTTGCACATAAAAAATTAGAAAAACAAATACAGCGGTCTACAAATTACACACACACACAGTGCAATGGAATGGAATGAAATGATAATGGGAAATTAGACCGCATCTATTAGTTTGTATCTAGGCTAGGCTAGGCAGTAGTATTCAACGATTCAATGGAATTATGATTATCAACTTCCTTTGCTAAAGACATAAAAATGCCGCAATTTAATTTAAACAGCGCTTTTGAAAAAATACAAGCATTTTTATCAAATGGCATTTAAAATATTTAAATGGCACCAAAACAGATTTGTACTAGGTATGCACACAGCTCTACTAGGTACATCTCTAACTGTATAATGTATTAGGCGTCTTTCAAATATTAGGTCTTATTATTTGCACTGGCAAAACAAGTGTCAAATTACACACAAAATTGATAACTAATTTTCGAAAAGGGTAATATTTAAAAAATAGCATTTAAAAAGTGCAAAAGCGTTGTATTCACCTTTTCAAAAAGAGCAAAATTTGAAAAACAGCATTTAAAAAGTGCAAAAGCATTACATTTACCATTTCAAAAAGAGCACTACTTGATACTGGCTTTTTAAAAGGTGCAACACAGTATTACGCCAGAACTCGTATGCTCGCAAGATTCCGATGGAGTTCTCCCTCGCCTACTCCTTCAACGTCCCTCCAGGGACATGGCGACGGGTCACGGTCACTCACTAG
>JAQFZC010002099.1:0-24952 GCA_034695205.1 Dicyrtoma fusca | reverse complement strand
ATACACGATTAGCAGGCAGTGACCGAGGATTGAAGCTTCGGTCTGAGGCAGGAAATTTCCATTCCAGTCTGCAGTCCAAACCGCTCACCCAAGCACGCCTGCTTATATAATCATTTATATACATAGTTATTGAGTGAACGTGAACGACGTAACTAACTAATACTAGAAACACGTCGACGTCGTAGATGCAGGCAGACAGGCAGACACATGTTGAAGTCATAAATACACGAAGTTACATCAATCACATCATCCTTCGTGAACTTTCGAAGGTGTAAAGTATAAAGAGTTTTGTTGTGTGATTGACAGCTTCGTGTGTATACGTAATTATCTTTGCCGGTAGTACTTTACTTGAGTGTTTAATTTACCCTAATTCAAGAAAATTTCCGAAACATGAACACAAATGATATTGGAAATGAAGCATCACAGAGCGACTTAAGGACAGAGCCCGAACTAGACTCTAATAATATTCGGTAAGTATCACTTTTTAATTTACCCTAAATCAGCATGTCTACTATTTTTAGTGTAACTTACTATTACTATTACAGTTAGAGAGTAAAAGATAGTAAAAAACAGTTGTTAATAAGTTGAATTGTATTTCTTAAACATGGATACTAATGATGATATTCGAAGTGAAGCATCACAGACTGACTTAACGACGAAGCCTGAATTAGAATCTAATAATATTCATTAAGTATCCGTTTTAAAAAAGCCATTTGGTGTACGATATGTTTCCTAATTATGTTATTTAATTTCAAATCTTCGAAAAGGGGGGGGGCAATTACATCTATTATAACGGGCCACCTGGCAAAGATGAAAACATTTGTTGAGAAGACTAATGAAGCGGTTATAAAAAATAAAGAAGAAGCGAAAGAAGCGTTTGACGATGTAAAAAAAGATATAACTAAATTATATGAAATGACCCTGAAAATTGTGAATATAAAAGAACAGGTGGGAAACAAACTAAAATATAAGTTACACAAATATTATTGTTTATTTTAATTAAAGTATTAACGTAATATTTTACAATCTACTTTTTTTATTAAGACTGAAAGTAACAGTAACTTCTTTGAAGGAGCAACTAACTACTTTGGATGAAAAAATGTTCTAAACAAAAAATGAAAAAATTGGAAGAGGCACGGGATGCAACAGTAACTTCTTTGAAGGATCAACTAACTACTTTTATGGTTGAAAACAAATCTTTAAACGATTAGAATGGATAAATTGGAAGAGACACTTAAGATTCGACAAAGTAATAACTTCTCCGGACCAAGAATTGCAAAGTTATAAAGGAAAGTAAAAAACAGCAACAAATTAGTGAACTAGGGAAAGATAATAATAGTGAACAAGAAGGCTTCGTCTTCTTGGTTCGCTAGGCAGATCAGTCGTTCTCCGAAAATCTCTTACTAGAGACTAATTTTTAAACCTAGTACGCTATAAATACATAATTATTCTTCCTAACGGCTGATTGTATCAAACAAATATTACACGTAGATTATTTCACCAAATTTTGTAATTAAAATGGTGATTTATCACAAATAAGTCTTTATCACAAGTACAATTAGGGCTATCTACCCAAGTTCCAAGACTTAACAACAATTGAAAAAGTGGGGCTTCGCCCACTTGGTTAGCTAGGACGAAATCTTCTTCACCAAGGATATCAGGATCTATTTTTCGAGCTTCAATTAAATATCTTCGGTAGAACATATCATCGACTATCATACTGTACTTAAAAAGCAAGTTTAGATCTGTAATCTATTCTCCGCTTCCCGTAAAATGATGTATTACACGATACAATTCAACAATTTTCAAAATTTTCAAAAACCGAAAAATTTCCAACCGAAATTGCGACCGGTAACTCACGCCCAAACGAGGCGTGTAATACATCACTTTAAAGGTAATTGCAAGCACAACAGAAGCTATGCAGATTATTCAAAATGAATTAATATTTAATTCAACATTTGTGGGTGCAAAGTGGGTTTTTCCAGGTTTTTTCAACATTATTGGAAAAATTTCAAAAGACTATTTTATTCCAAAACTAACTTCAGATCAGTAATCTCCTACCGATTTCCGTCAAAATGACGTATGACTCGACCGCATTGGTCTAAAATTAGGAAAATTTGTTTCAACCCTGTTATTATGTCGATACTTTAGTAATTAGTAAAAAAAAGTTTCAGTCACTTACTGAACCAGTTAATAATAATAATAATTCACAAAAACAGTTTCAGTCACTTACTGAACACATTGATAATAACCTCACCCACAGTGACTGATTGAGTCAGGTTGTATGAACTTCGGTTAAATCGACCCAATGAATAAATTATTATATACATTGATAATAATACGCTGTTAATTAAAAATAATTCACAAAAACAGCAGTCACTTACTGAACACGTTATTAATATTACGGTGTTAATTAAAAATTGTGATAATAATTGGGGATACAAGTTTCAGTCGCTTGCTGAACAAGTGCATAATAATAAGTTAAAAATTGAAAATAGTGAAACGTGGTTTTAGTATTTTAATAGTGTTTTTTTCTGAGAGCATAAATTATAATTCTGACAGTGTAAATAATAATTGTTAAATAAATTGTAATTCTAACGGTATAAAGAATAATTCTGATAGTGTTATTTGTTATTGTAATTCTGACAGGAAAAATAATAACAGTGTTATTTTTGAGAGTTTAAATAATAAATCTGATAATGTAAGTTATGTTATTCAATATTATGAAAACATGGACCTAGATAATAATTACACCAATGATGTTAGAAATAATAATTACAATCTTAGAAGTAAGCGCTCATGGCCTACTCCTTCAACGCCTGATAATACTATAATTACAATCTTAGAAGTAAGCGTTCAAGGCCTACTCCTTCAACGCCTATCGTAAAAGCGAGTAGTGACAATAAAAATTTAACAGTATGGGATCGTTGTGAAAATGTGAAAGTACACAGTTGTTCAGGGAAAAAATTTCAAACTAACCGTTACCATATAGTTTGTGGGCATGTTAATTTTGTGAAGCATGTGTACGTAGACAAATAAACATGGTTTACTAAATTATGAAGCTATATTAGGTAATTATTATGTCTGCCCTATTTGTAAGAAAAAAATACTGAGTATCATCAACACACTCGACGTGAGACAAGTATTATTAGCGAGACAGAAGTAGCAAGACAAGTATTATTAGGTTAGTTAATTGTAACTATAACTGTAGCTGTATTTGTGACTGTAATTTAATAGCTTGTTTCCAAAGCACATAAAGTCCAAGCGGCCCCTTAGACAGAATGCCAATGCTGTACGCAGACATGCGCTTAGACTATGCTCAGTGACAGGCCGCATGGACTTAACGTGCTTTGGAGACAAGCTTCTCAATTGTATTGCACCGTTACCCATGTTTGTTCAAATAATGCAGAGAAACGTCTCTTAAACCTAATCTTAGTGCATTGGAAGGGGGCCTAGGGACATTGTCTGAAAGATTATTGTACTCCCGTGCCAGGTCAAGCGAAGTTTTTGTCGTTTGTTTGTTGCTTTTTTGTTTTTTTAGGTATTTTGAATGAAATAAATAAATTGTATGATTTTTGTAGTTTTCACATTATTACTAACTGTCTGATCATAAAAGCAAAGCTGGAGACAGTATGTGTTTTCATATTTTTGCATTTTTTAAAAACTTGAAATGTACACGGGTCAATTTTTTCAGGATTTTTCTCGACCTCTGTTGGTTGTTTTGGAACTCCATTGTGAGTCGGCTTCTGTTAGTTGTTAGAACTTTATTACGAGTGCACCCTATTCATATTCAAGCAATATTTTATTTTAAATTTCTACCTAATTGATAAAAACATTCTACACTTCCTACCTATTTTAAAGCTACACTTACATCCTAAAAACCCAACACCGAATTCTCTCGGCTGGTGTGAGCTACCTTCAGCTAGGACATTTCCTCATGAAGCCTTGGAAGCTTAAAAACTAGGTTAATAACTATCCAACAAGGATCTGAAATCAACAGAACAAAACAGGCTAATAAAACTGAAAATACATTTTTAATTAATTCCACCATGTTGATTTTGTTTCCGTCTCCTAATAATTTCATTCTGGATAGGGAGGCAGTCGCGTTTCAAGACAGTCGTTTCTTAGGTTAATGGTAAGAGAACCAGACACCTGTAAATACAGAAAAAGAAACAAAGAAAGTTGTTTTTTTATAATAAATGTAGTGCAGTAATTCAAATGGGGAACGCCGAGACAGCTACGACCTAGCACAGTCGAACTATGTCCACGCTCCTACACATTCTAAGGAAAACCACAAACAAATAGTAATAAGTAACCACCAAAATCATACACCACTACAAAACCCGTTCTTGGCTCTCCGTGCACAATTTATCGGGCGAAACACTTACATCGCTCAGCCCAAAACATCTAACCAAAAGTGAGTGAAAAACATCCAGAATAAGTGCTGACACCGCAAGAAGCACGCGCCACTCTTATCATATGAAGAAGCTCAGCTCTGTCAAACAACTTATGTCCCTCTTCAACACCCAACCATCCCTCGCCAAGGTCATCCGCCTACAAACGAAGCAAACTAGACTCCACATCAACATCCCACCCCAAGCAAACTGCCACAAAAATCCCAGCCACCAATCATTACGGCCTATCGCTTGCTGCACACCGAATATCTACGCCCACTCACTCCACACAACAACCGGCAATACCTCAACACAATGCACACACGCTAAGCATGAAGAATGAAGAACTTCTGGAGAAAACATCAGAACTCTAAAGAGTTTCAGATCTAACTATTACGACACAACTTACTTTACAACATGCAAAAATGTAACAACTATGTGCACCAGTGCCGCTGCTTCAAACCAAAGTAGCCAAACTCGAAAAAACAAGTGAGTGGACAGCCAGGCATGTCATCCGCAAACCTCTCATCATTTTCAATGTAGCGGAGCCTGGACAAGAAAAACCACACGCAACAGTTGCAGTTGTCATACAATTCCTTTCCGCAATAAGCTTAGAGGGGTCAGACTTTGAGGCCGCTAAACAACTCGGAAAATTAAAAAAAGGAGAATCAAGACGAATTGAACTTCACATGGTAAAGCCGGGAAACCAAACTTCATAAAATCCTTCAAGCCAAGAAAACTAAATTCAAAGAACCCGTCGCTTGCACATTTATCAATTAGTAAAGCCAGAACTCCAAAGGAATTCTGCCTACGAACCATTCTCAACACCACGGCTCAAGAAAACTAAGCCTGACCTTACCTATCGTATACTGAACTCGACGATGTACACCACCAATGGATCGGATACACATGAATACTACATCAACATGGATGATGAAGTCAAAGAACGAACCACCCGGTCCTTTCGTGCTTCCTGACGACAACACGCTATGGGCACAAAATGAAGAATTCACCCACCACCAAACGTTAAGTAACACTTCTTTAGTAATATCTATCTCTAAACATAACTTTAAGTTTAATAATAATTATAATAATAATTTAAGGCACCAATCCAAACTCTCTCACATCTCTCGTAGAATAGCACGCAGCCCAATACTTAATAATTATGCCCCCGAAAGAGATAAAGTTACTGTCGTACAGTGGAATAGTCAAAGGATTCAAACTGTGTTCAATCTCGACAATGCCGAAAAGTTTTATATCACAAATACACATTTTTTACTGTTTTGCGAATCCTGGATCAAGGATAAAGAATACAATAGATTTGGTGAGTTGGAATCTCTCTTCGCAAACTACCCCATCTATTTAAGCGGGGCGGTGCAATACAGTGAATGAGGAAGAGCTAGTGGTAGTCTAATAACCCTAATACATAAACATATCACACAACAAGCTATCCAAATACACCAGAGTCCCCACGTTCTATCTGTTCAACTCCCCTCACAAAAATATACCCCAGCACTAATGTTTCATAACATATACTTCTTAGACTACCTGACTGAAAAAGATATAACCCAGATTTTACATCAAATTTCTGACATACAACTCACCTTCCCACATCATTCAACAATCATTGCAGGGGACGTTATAAGCCGTTCTCATAATCTAAGCGAATTCGATGCTGATCAATTCGATACCACCCGCATATACATATTACACGCACCTCCGAAGATACCAAAGTCAACAGACGAGGACAAATACTAACTGACCAACTAGATAGATACAATTACATTATTCTCAACGGCCGTGTCCAGGGAGACTTACAAGGCCAATATACGCATACTAGCACCATAGGCAACAGCGTCAGTGACCTTATCATTATAGACCCAACCCTAATACCCCTCATACATACACTTGACATACTCAAGTCAATACAATACTCACGTCAGATCACTACCTAATCCACACCTACATATCAAAACTTCCTACCCCAAAAACTAGAATATTACCTTTCCCCATCTATCAACAATTCAAAGACTGTATCGTGAACACAGCTGCTGCTCTTAAGATGGTATCCTCCACCCCCACAATACCAAACAAACCGTGGTCGAATCGAGAATGCAGAAAAGAAAAGAAAACAATCTCTACACTACTCAAACTCGCTGGGCAAACCCACTGAAACGTTACAACTAGGCTAGCCTACCTGAAAAACTCACAAAATACCGAAACTTCTGCCGACAGAAAACTAAAAACTATTTTACACTAAGTAACTAAGTAAACCAAGTTCAGCTTGCAAATAATCAACAACAATTCTGGAAACAAATAAAACCCTTCCGTCGCCTTCCTAAAATTACCTTTAATATTGACAACGAAACAGAAAAATTTCTACCAAACAATACTTCCCGCACAAGCGCCCAGAATTCAAGACGACTATTTCACACATTCAGTTCCCGAACTGGAACTCCCTTTTAGCTTACCGGAACTAGCAACTACGCTTAAAACGTTAAAGAATAACAAAGCTCCCAGCTCCGACTCAATCCCAAACGAATTCTACAAGTACCATGAAACCAATGGCCAAACAGACCTTCTCCACATTCTCAACCAAGTACTGTCTACAGAAACAGCCAGCAGTGACTAAAACATTAGTGAAACAGCTATGCTCTACAGAAAAGGTGACCCTAAACTGCCCGTAAACTACCGCCCTATTGCCTTAGCCAACACCGTTATCAAAATCCTTACAATCCTATTCCACAACCGCAACACAAGATGGGCGGAAAAGCATCACATCCTCCCTAAAGCACAAGGAGGTTTTTGCAAACATCGAAGCTGCCAAGACCAGATCTTCACACTATCCGGCCTCATTGAACTCGCGCTCAGACCCACCACCAACTTCGAAGGATCCTGGGGCAACCTATACGGACTGTTCATAGACTTCCAACGGGCATTCCTATCTGTTGGACATAACAAACTCTGACAAAAAGTACACTCTCCAGGACTCACTTCAGTGGCAAAATCATCAGAATACTACAGAACATATATTCCAAAGCCAGCACCAAAATCAGAACCAGTGGTGGTTTATCCGACTGTATACCAACCACCGAGAAGTACTACAAGGAGAACCCCTGCCACCCCTCCTCTTTAGTCTCTACATAAGCGACATTGAAAAAATACTAACCGAATCAAACATCTCGGGAGCTCCTATGAATAGGCACAACACATCTTCTAATGTACGCCGACAACATGGTAGTAGTTACCAAAACCGCAAGTGCCTTACGCAAAAAATATCAATTCTACAATGATACATCAACCTAATTGCACTTAAAGTTAACATAAGTAAGACACTAATCATGGTGTTCTGAAAAGCCGGCCGTTTCGAATCAATCATGAAGTTCTACTAGAGTTAGCAGAAAATAGACATTTTCCGAGAATACCTCTGTCTAGGAGTCCTTTTCACTACATCGGGCAGCTTTAACGCACACGTCAAACGAGCCAAACAAAAAGCAATGGCGGCTCTCAGCCGCACCCTTAACACCATCCAAAAATGCAAACTCAACTCATATCAGCACATTACTACATTTGTTTAAGCTACAGTCAAATGCACGGTGCTGTACAGTGCACCAGTATGGGGTTTTAAACACATATACACCATTAAAGACACCCAGAATCACTTCTATAGACAATTATTTACATTAAACAATTTTAGTCCCGGCATCCTCAGACAGACCTTCAACTTCCTTCATCATCTACACTATATCCACATTACACGGTACCAAAAACAAATGTACTTCAAATAACAAAGCAAATTTCACAACTTTACACAACATACCGACAACTAATTTGGCATTCAACACTCCAAACTTCAAAAATATTGACTCAGCGACATTATCACGCACACAGGAAGAATTTAGGTACTAAACATTACAACATATATATAAAATTAAAATCGACGTTGAACAAGAAAATTACAAATACCTACGTAGCGAGTCGTCGAAATTCCATTTTTATGTATTGTGTAATTAATGTGTGTATGTGTAATTCCATGTATATACCTACTCCATAGGGACCCCAGCTCAATACTTACTGACCGACATGACTCTATCCAACAAACGATTCTTTCGGAAATTTACTTCGGACATAACAACAACATTATTAATATTCCTAGGAAAAGCGCTGCAAACTCCTGCCCACTTTGTCATAATCATCACATTTTATCCATTAAACTCACAGTTTGCTCACACACAAACATGCTGAGGTTAAGGCAACAACTCACTTAAAACTAATCTAACCAATACACATTGGCCTGACTTCCATCAACTCAGAACAATCATTATAGACGGACTAGCAGAACATCTACCCCAGCTCACCACGTCCCCTCAGCTCACTGGTTTGCAAACTTTACAAATAATACCTACACAGCCCCGGCGGGTATTACTTCTATTCCTTCTATTACTATTACTTCTATAATAATAATTAAAATAATACATGATAACCTAGCCTAACCTAAAACGTAAAATAAACCCCTAAAAATCTCAATTAGATACCTCTACATAACTACAAATCTTTGATATCCTATCTCTGTTGGAACTGTTTAATAAGAGCAAATATTAGTTTCTTGAATTTTTGAGCATGGACACCAAACAAGGCTTCGTTATGGCACTGCTCCTCCCGTTCGGCTCGACCGTATATAGTATTCCGCCCTTCAGCATACTTACCAGTGGTAGCACTGCCAACAAAAGACACTACCAATATTCCCACAAGTATTATCATTGCTCAACTATTGCCGCAAACACAATCGTTATCTTTGTCCTTATAATTACCATTTTCTTGTACTGTCGAGATAAATTCCACTACCGCAGTATCACCCAGGACGAGGCCCGGGAACTAGAACGCATCCGAAAACCGACACCTCCTGAGTCAAACCATACTTCCATAAACCAAGTGCCGATCTATTTATTTACCCTTAGTAAATCCCACCGATCGGAACTATATATACATTAGTGAAGAGTTCTACTCAATTTCGGGCAAAACATTCGGTAAAAAACAGAGCATCATCAGCAAGCAGAGCTATGGATTTCTATAGTTACGATTTTTTGCTGTTTTGTTTTTATTTTATAAATGTAAGTGCTCAAAATTTGATTTAAATATTATTTTTTTTGTGAAAAAATTACTTAACTACTTTTAAAACTTCAGAACTAAAAAATCACACGTTTTTTTATTTCAAATACAATTTGATTTTAACTCAGTAAGGTACTATACGCCAGTCTTAGAACTCATTTAGTCAGGCACCAAACGATAATATTGGTGTTCTAACTAATCAGGTTTCATAAGATTATGTTGGCTTCTAATTTAGTCAACGATCATTGACGAATAATTACACACTCTAAATAATCTCTGGCACAGCATGTTAATATTGTATCACCTAAGTAAAATAAACATGTTGTTGGCTATTACGATTACAATTAAAAAGGCATATTTTAAGTCAAACTAACAAAACATACTGAGCGCGCTCTCCTAAGCTTTCTAGAGTTTGGCAGCAGCTTCTCAATTTTTAAAGAGCTTTCATAATATTTGGTCATAACGTAACAACCAAAACATAAAAATACGTAAATAAACACTAATGCCTAAAGGTTGAACAAATTAACAATAAATAGCTTTTATTAACAATTTCAATGCCATAGATTATATTATTCTACCCATATTTACCAAAAACTAAATTAAAAAATTGTATGTTGAACGTCATACCTTTGTTAGTATTCTTAACCCTCCACTATTTTAATAACTAAAGAAACAATTATTTATCAGTTAAGCTACCGCCTTATGTCTACTTGCTAAAGCACAATGCACAAATGCCACAACCGCATCGTCAATTTTAAGCTTTCCAGCTGATCTAGCTGATGCTCCTGCTTGTTTAGGGTAAATAACACAAATAATGTCGCACGTACTGACACATACAGTGTCAGTTTGGTTTGCTGATTGCATCCTAAATGCTTTTCTGCTGCCTGGAGTTTTTACTAACTGAACAAGAACAGTTCCGGCCTCTTCAAGTAGGTCTTCTAGAATCTAAGCAGCATGCCATGTGTTATTTTTAACAACAGCTAACCAAGTGTCCTTTCTGATGTCACAATGATCAATTTGATTCCATGTTTTTTGACATTTATTTGTTCCTCCCAAGTTATCGTCTATCACATCACGAAGTTCAAAGAATGGCTGTAGTGCGGTTGAAGCGTTAAATGCACATATTGTGTTATCTTTAATCACAATTCGGTGGCACTTTAATGTTTGCGGAATTTTATGCTTTTCAGCAAGTAAAAAGCGTTCACTTAGTTTGAATGTTGTCTCGAAATGTCTCACAGTAGCGGAAGTCACAAATAAGGGTTTAATTTTCCAGTCTACCATTTTGGTTTTGCAATAATTATACACTTTTACAGCACTATCAATGAAGTCAGATTGTGGTCTACGCAAACTTTCACGGCGAACACTACATTTAATGCTAGCGCCAACTCCATCACCACCTGTTTTTCCATAAGTTGCGAAGAAATTCCATGATGCAGTAATGCCAAAGTCATCCTTATGGTAACAAATATTGCTGAAATTCTTGCAATGTTTGTATTGTATAGCGCAACCATCGCTCCAGTACTCAATGTGCTGAATATGAGGAAACTTATTTAAAAGAAACTCAATAAAGCATTTTTGAAACGCAAAAACAGTAACAGTTTCATGGTCTAGACAGTCACTAATAACAGCTGCACTGATAACGTGGTCTACTCCGTTTGCCTTGATATACGCCACAAACGGATGTATTGTAACCTGCGTTTTTGTGTAGTAGGCTTGCTGGATTTCATTTTGGTACATGAAATTAAGCTTCTCAGAAACGTCACCGACAACTAAGGCTGTTGTGTCCGCATTGTTAGCTTTTTGATCTTGAAACGCACTGGCTTGAGTTTTTGTGATCTTGTCATGAGAGATGAAGTTTAACATTTTTGCAGTATAACTCTTTAACAAATTCCGACACAGGTTGCACTAATTCTGTAACCCCAACTCTTCCAGTTTCTGTATCTCTCTTCCATGTAGAATACTTGACGTTATTCTCAAAATCTTCAATAGCCAGTTTATCTTAGAGTAGAAGATTAAACGCTTCAGCCTGGATTGTTTTTCGATTTTGCGGCACGTTTTGCATACTCCTATCATGCAATCAAACAGACTGGTATCACAAACTAGAGCCTGAATAAGGCTTTGTCTGAACTCACGGCCTTCACTTAGACCACTAAGCATGAATTCCATGTTTTCATGATTCATACAGACACATAGATTTTCAATTCATTTGCTGTTGTAAGTAGCATATTCAACAGGACGAAGTTTAGCAAAAGAAGAAAATCCAATTTTTTGGTTCTGCTCAATTGACTCTTTAAAAAACATTTTATATAATTCTTTTAGGGGATGCAATAAGTAAGCAAGCTGGACACATTCGGTCTTGTTGTCTGGCTTCACTCTTTTTCTATCTTCGACATTTTGAGATTGCATACTGTTGTCTTCCTGCTTATAGAAATTAACTACAGCAGTAATAACTATAGTTAATAGGTGTTCTTGGTTTGTAAGGCGGTGGAAGGGCCAGTAACCCGTAATCTTGCTTTAGTTTTCGTGCGTTGCTTACACCACATTTCGGCCATTTAAAAAAGCTTGTGGTATACCTATGTGTGCATAAAGACGACTTTTCAGGAACATATGTGAGTAATTGAACTTTTTCCTTGTAATTACTATTGTCAATTTTTGTTCTAATTTCATTAAAGACTGCATCATGGTCCTTGCCTTTTTGAATTAGCTGATTTTCAATGACATTTGATAATTCATTTCCCTCTAAAGAAAGTTCGTCGACTAGTGATTGCAGAATATCTCTGACTTTGTTCTCCACTACTTGCACTGCGCGTTTTTGTTGTTTTTAAAAACATTTATTACTGGTAGGCCAAAAATACGACAAAATTGGTTGACTTTACAGAACTTTAATCTTTCTTTTGATTGCAATTCAGTTGCCATCAACTTCTTTGAGTGCTTCATTTGAAACATTCATTGAAGAAATTCTGACTGTTGTTAGGAAACCGGTGAAGAGAGAAACAACTGGTGGTTTACAAGCCAGCAGCGCGTAGAATTAAGAAGTGAAAGGAAAATTAGGAAGTGAATGGCACATTATTCTATTTTTTCACAAACTGTAATAAGATACCCATCATTGAATAAAACATAATATTATATACTATTTTTCAAACAGTATAATCAATACAACCTGTTGGTCGTAAACAATAATAATTAGGTTTTGTGCTCGTATTGTAGTTCTAAAGAAACCAACAGATGGAACTAAAATTTCTGAAAAAATCGATCGTGACCTTGGCATACTTCACAGTTTTTTAAAAATGCAAAAAATATGAAAAAACAAACTGTCTATAGCCCATGAATTGTTTTTATGCAGCCGACCGTTGAAAATAAAATGCAACAAACACAAAACCTAGTCATTGTTTATTAATTTCTTAACCCCCCTTCTGAAAAACAATAAACAAAACAAAAACTTAAAACTATACTCACCTGGCAAGGGGTACAGTAACATTTTTAGACAATTTTCCCAGGCTGAATACTATCCAGTACACTAAGATTAGGTTGAATTTCTCTGCATTATCCGAACAAAACGCAGATAACAATGCAATGCATTTTAGTTCAAAGCGGACCAAAGGTCCTTAAGGAGCGAAGCTCCGGCACCCTCAAGTGACAAGCGAATTAAAGTTACAATTACAGAATTGAAGTTAGAATTACAGCTAAAAATAAAATTACGGTTTCAATTAAAGTTGCATTTAACTTAAGTAATAGTACTCTTGCCTGTAGTACTAATAATACTTGTCACGCGTCTAGTTTGTCGGTAAAAGCATTGCTCCTTTTTAAACACATAAAGCAAACATAGTACTCTCCTAATCTAGCTTTATAATTTTTTAAGCCATTTTTCTCTTGATGTGTAGTTAAACACGCCTTACAAAAAATGTCCACAATTATTATGATACCGGTTAGTTTGAAATTTTTTCCCAGACAACTAATGTTTATATATATTTTAACAACGGTCCCATTCTATTAAATTTTCATTGTTACTATCTACTTCTACTACAGATATAGGGGTCCGCGTTGTGTAAGGCACAATATTTGAACAATTACTGTTAAGATTGTAATAATAATTATTTCTACGATTATCAGCGTAATTACTATTTGTAGCAGAACTATTATCTACATCCATGCCTTCACCAGACTGAATAACAGGACTTACATCAGCAGAATTATTTATATTGTTAAAAACTGTAGCTAGGTTGATTAAGAAAATTATTATTTAAATTATTATTATCTGAATTATTTATACTGGAAATCTGTACCTCAAAATCCTTCTGCGTATCAATTCCATACGTACAGTCAACAGGCATAATAAGAAGAGGATCAAAAACTCCCCACCCTTCCGCCGCAACAGTGTGACTTCTGGAACCCCCAAACATGGGATTCTTCGACCACAGACCCCTAGTTTTAAGCCTATGCATGGCCCTAATTGCAACTCCTTTTAAACATATGTCAAAAGAAACTAACCCAATTAGACATTGCATGGTTGTCAGAACACTTGATCTCATATCCCCCGTGATCAACAAGCAGGCTTGTTGTTGCACCCTGTTCAACAGACTTACGCAGGATTGCTTAGCCAAGGCAGGAAACCATACTACAATACCATACTTAATCACAGGACGAGCGATGGCTGTGTACATCCACTTGACCACCTTTGGTGACAATCCCCATTTACGTCCTACCATACGCTTGCAACTCGCTAACGTGATAAGAGCCTTGACAGTCACACTTTTACAATGTGGAAGCCACGACAGACTCCGATCCAGTGTCACACCAAGGTATCTAACCGTCCGCTTGACTTCTATAGAGTTGCCCTTGAAAATCAACGGCTCCAAATTATTCCTCGTGAACAAGACAACTTCCGTTTGGCTAGGATTAATTCCGAGTCCTACCTCAACACACCACCCATGGATAACCCTGAGGCCATCTTTAAGTCTAGATATGAGTGAACTAAGAACCTTGCCTTCTTGCATAATACTAGTGTCATCAGCATACCCCTGCAAGAGTACTGAAGACACCTTAGTGTGGAGCTGTTCCAGAAGCTCATCCATAACAAGATTCCAAAAGAGAGGTGACAAGACACCCCCCTAAAGGCATCCTTGCTCCACCGCCTTACTCCTTGAAATCCCACTAACCGTCGTAGTAACAGTACGATGTCTGAGACAGAAGTCAATCCACCCCACTAGACCCTTACTAACCCCAAATCTTACCAAAGCCCTAACAATAACCTCAAAATACAGATTGCTGAACGCCCCTTCAATGTCAGCAAAGGCCGCTAGCACCATGGACCCCGAATTGAGAGCACGCTTCACATAGGAAACGACTCTGTGCAAGGCTGCCTCCGTAGAGAGTCCCCTTAGTTAAGCAAACTGGTTATTAAGCCGCCGCTGCCTTTCAACCTTGGAGGTCCTGATGTGAGCACGTACTAGTCTCTCCAGGGTCTTCAACAAAACAGGGCTAATTAAATAGGCCTCTATGCAGCCGCCTTAGAATAATCACCCTTCTTTGGTTTAGGCAGAAATATTACCTTCGCCACGCACCGAGAGTCTGGAATTATCTTAAATCTCAGACATGCTTTGAAAAGCTCACACAACCTTATGGAGACTGAAGGCAGGCCCCGTTGCAGAAGCACCGCTTGAATACCATTAGTCCCAGCAGACTTATACGGCCCGAAGCTATTTACAGCCCATTGCACATTACCTACTGTAACCACCTTGTCAATGACCTCCTCCATAAGGTCACGCTGTACTCGCTCAACCATGCTAACCTCAGCAGTAGAGTCCTGAGGAAAATGATGATTAAGAAGTACATCCAAAGCCTCTTCCATACCACTTGTAAAGCAGTTACGCTCCGGGTCCTACATTTTCCCCACAACTCTACCCCCTGTGTCCTGTAGTCCTCTTAGCAACCTAGCCGCATCACCATAATTTCTTATAGCGCCGCAGAAAGAATGCCAAGAACTACGCTTTGCACGCCTTACAGCCGAATTATAGACATTACGAGCTGTAACATACTCACTCCATAGATTACAGTTCCGCCCTCTATCGCCCCTAAGTCTTTTGTAAAGCTGAGAGGCGCTGTCCCGAAGAAGTGTTAGTTCTCCTTTCCACCATCGAGGCACTTTATCTCTATTTCGATACACCCGCTGAGGGCATACCTTATCCAGACACTCTAAAAGGGCCCCTCGTATGTTCTCCGCTGCCTCATCAACTTCATCAGCCCTTAAGATATTAACCGGTCCTGTCATTTCACGAACCTTATCATCAAGACAGATTTGGAAGCGTGTCCAGTCTATCTTCCTAATACTTCTTGACAACCTATCAGCTGACCTGCCAGCCAGCAGATTAAATCGTATGTATCTGTGATCAGATGATGACTCCTCATCAGAGAAACACCAGTTACTTATCCGATGCTCTGCTAGTTGGTTAGCCAACGTGTTATTGACATATGTCAATAACCTCACTTCTTTTTGCTGCCACAAAAGTTGGAGCATTCCCAACATTGACTACCGAGAGATCAGTAGACATGAGGTACTCCATCAATTGCTCCCCCCTCCTATTAATATTAATGCTGCCCCACAGCATGTGATGCGAATTGGCATCCGCACCAATCACCAGAGGTAGCGCTTTAGCTTTGCAGTGTATTACCAGTTTACCCATCAACTCACCCGGAGGTGGCGTTGTAGGATCACCAGGTATATACACAGATGCTACTACCACAGGGCCTGAGTCCCACCATGTCTCAACAGCTACGATGTCCCTACCTGAGAATTCAGTGAGCAACTGAGCCCTTAAACTTCTTGACATAAGTACACACACACGTGAGACACCAGCCGTATCCCATACAAAGAGCTGATCCTTATCCGAGATGTGATTCAGTAAAGGAAACCATATGGTATTGAAATATTCCAGCAGTGGACGAATGAAAGTTACAATTAGTTGTCTAAGGCTGCTCGTATCAAAGGTATTTGAAATTCCTCTTTATTTGGAGGCATACTAATCTTGCCTTGTTTGTAGACTGTAAACAGTGGTGGGTAGACTTCAGATCTGTCTATGTACACCCCTAGGTCTTTTTCACAAGGCAAACCTTGAAGTGGGGTACCAATAGACACGTAAATAGGATTTTCCGATTTACTTCCACCAAAGTGTACGACATGGATTTTGGAAACATTTATTTCCATTGAGTTTTCACTGCACTACTTTACTAACCTATCGATGTCATTTTAAAACTCATGATAATCGTCATCCGTTTTCCTGGCTCTGTATATTTTTGAGTCGTCGGCGTACATTTGAAGCAAACTGTGCACTATTTTACTAAGCTCGTCAACATACAGAAGAAACAGGATGGGGCCTAGTACTGATCCTTGTGGGCAGTCACTTAAAACTTGTTTTTCTTCTGATAAAAAGCCGTTAACAACAACTCTATAGGTTCTGCCAATAAGGAAGTCTTTGAGCCATAAAATAATGTGGTCATCGAGCTGGTATTGGTTGCGTAGTTTTTGTAATAGCCTTTGGTAGGGTAGTTTATCAAAAGCTTTTGAAAAATCGATATAAATACAGTCAATTATCCACCCTTGATCTACTTGTTTTGTTAAATCTTCAAAGAAAGTGAGAAGGTTTGTAGAGCAGGATTCACGGGGTAGGAAGCCATGTTGCACGTGTGAAAAATTGCAGTGGTCAAAGATTGCACATCCAACGATTTGCTCAAGAATTTTGCAGCAAACGGACGTCAGACTAATTGGTCTGTAGTTTTCAGCTTGACATTTTGACCCGCCTTTGTGGATACAGGTCACATTGGTTTCTTTTATTCGAGTGGAAGTGTGTGAGAATCCAGAGCCGATTGGAAAATTGCAGTAAGCGGGATACTTAATTGTTTGGCACATTTTTTAATTACTCTTGGGTGTATTTCATCCTGTCCTTGCGCTTAATAAGGGTTTAGGTACTTAAGTTTTAGAAAAACGTCGTAATGGTCCAGTTGCAAACCGTGCGGGGTATTACCTTGAGGAATATCTTTCATACGATCAAATGGAAGCGAGCTGAAGAAAGACCGACTTCAGGAAAGTACCGCAAAAATCGTATTCTGGTAGGATTTAAGTTTTTCACTCAAATTCTCAGTGTTTACCAACCAAACCACACTCGTATCGTAAATTAAAATATTAAAGTTCAAAACAAACATTTTTAAAATAGAAGCTAGACATACAAGTACTGCAACCAAAATCCGTTTTTTAATGCCAATGAATGCAATTACCAATGAACTATTACAAACAAGATGAATACCCAAGACAAATCAAATTGCATTCCCTCGTTGTGGTCGTCTCTACAACCCCAACGGACTACAAAAGCATATTTCTTGCGCTCATCCAGAAATAAGCAGGCAAGGTATTCTTGAAAATCTGAGCGTAAGTTTCTCTGATGTGATTACAGATGACGACCGCGATCCCGAGATTATTTTCTTAAATGCTGACTTCGACAGCCTAATAATAAAATGGGACGACCTATTATCAGATTACGCAACACATTACGGACAATTTGAAATTATCTGCGATGCATACCTAAACATCTTACGCAAATGTGAAACAGAACTTCCGGGACCAAAAAACCCCGCCAAGAAGTCCTTTGAGTTAAGGAAAAATAGCTCAGGTTTCAAAACCGAAGATTCAGGATTTAGCAAGTGTTGAAACTCTCAGCGGGCATCTAATCGAAAACGGAATTCACGTACAAAAGCATACCGTGAAAAGCAGATCCAGTATCTCTTTTTTAATCAGCGTAAGAACGCAGTCAGGATGCTTATGAATTCCGAAGATAAGTCATGCCTAATCCCCTTGGAGAATTTATACTGTGACTTCACTCAGCGATGCAGCACTCCAAATCTTGCAGTCGGTCAATCCAAGACCTACCCAAGTGACCAGTTCCAAAATCAAGCTGACATTGACTATAACCCCGTCATATCACCGTCAAAAGTGAAGCTCCAGATTTGCCGTATAAATGTCGACTCATAACCTGGCCCAGATGGTATACTCCCCCGTTGGGTAAAAGCCACTTTAAAAAAATTCGAAGTAATCGAAAGTAATAATTCCTAATATTGTAGCATATGTTAAAATATTATTGTGTCCCATCTTTTATGCGGGAAGCAAAAACGGTCCTAATTTTCAAAGCCGGAGATGTTAGTTCATCAAATAATATGCGGCCGATAAAAGTATCCTCAGTTATACGTCAGATTATTGAGAAAGTCTTGGATCAAGAACTCCGACAATTCATGGAACTGCACGGCAACCAACGGGGATTTACAATGCCGCCGGAACTTTAATCAGCACAACCCTAATAAATGAATGCCTTAAGAAAGCAAGACTTCAAAAAGATAATTGCACGGTTATCTTTGTGGATATTACCCATGTTTTGAAAACGTTAGCCACTCCCACATATTCTCTCAAATAAAGTCAAAGTACGCTCCAACTCTACTTCAAAACCTTACTTGTACCTTGGCTTCTGAAAACTATACCAAAATGGTAACAAAAGAAGGTACAACTCAAAAATACTCTTCAACAGGGGTGTTATGCAAAGAAGTCCTGTGTCACCATTTCTCTTCAATGTGTCCATCGATAAAATGGTAAGAGAATTAAGTGAAAAAGAGGTAGCTGAAAAATTTGGATTCGGATTGCATGATTTAGAGGACAGTATAACTAATGCGGAATTTGCAGATGACACAGGATTAATTGGGAATTCCCGAAACTCTGCTATTACGTAGCTCAACCAAAGAATTCCTAATGCTACCATCAAGCACACTAACTAATATGCTGTACTCCAGCACAAAGGTAAAAGGAATTGGCTTAATTCAAGCTAAATAGGAAGCAGGAATTCAAAATTTTATTTCTCTTGAAACCTTTATTAAATCAGATATTCAAATTTTGAACGATACTCGAGATTTCAAATATGAGCAGGATATTTGTCTGAACTTTCTGGATACTCCCACTGAAAAACGCTCTAAGATGGACAACGTGTCCATGAAAAAAATAAAATTTATCCGAGACCATCTCAAACGCCTGGAGTGCGAAAGCTGGTGCAAACTTCCTCAAAAAGGTCAAGGTGTAATCCAGTTCCAAGAATGCCCATTCGTAAAAACAGACTATTAACCTCCGAATGGATCAATGCAATCAAAATGGTTGGAAATGTTCTACCTGTTAAAGCTATTCCTAGACCGGACCTCGGATCATACCTTTGTTGTCGATACGGCTGCAAGGAGAAAGAAACTTTAGGACACGTCCTTGGAAAATGTCACAGGGGAGAGCTCTTGAGGAACAACGGCCACCATGCCATCCGGCGTTTGATCGCTGACGTGATGACTAAGGTTGGATAGAAAGTTTTCCGAAAAGTCCAGTGTAATGCCTCCGGAGACATTTCGGGTGACCTCAGCAAAGAAGTATTCGATGAAAATGCCCAATCCTTCTACAGTGGCACAACTAGACGAGTGGACATAGTGGCATATAATCCAAGAACGAAGCAAGGATTCATTCTAGACCCAACTATCAGAATGGAACGAGACGCTAATGGAGCAGAGGCAGTGGACCTCGAAAAGAAATCCATTTATGACCTATGCGTCCCGTACTTCAAGAAAAAACTCAGTCTCGAGGATGTAAAGGTAATCGGTCTCTATGTTGGAGCAAAAGGAACTATCACAAAGTTCTTCATGGACGTCATGAAATCATTTGGAATCTCTTTATCTCTTATTGAAGAAGTCGTTATCACAGTACTAAAGAAGTCGGTACACATTTGTGCCCAAGGCCTTTTTTAAGCAAACATTGCGTGCCAAATTGAATAAAAGGGCAATTTCACAGCCGTTTTTTAAAAAATATGCTCCAAAATAGGGCAAATCACTGGGTGGCAATTTAAAGGCTGCGTGCCAAAATACTGGGGCCGCGAGAGAGATTGGCGCGAGCGTTCAAAATTGTAGCACGTCTTAATTTTTCTTTTAAAAATTCGAATGGAAAATTTCTTAAAACGAGCTGATTTGATAAAATAAGTAATTAAAATTTCAATAAACTACTAACAAAGGTATTTTAAAAACTGTGTAACCTAAGTTTCTAGTAAACAGTACTGTTTGTCACCCGTGATTATTACTTTCAAAATCTAACTTCTTACACATTCAGCCTCTGCTACTTGTTAGACCTAACCAAGTTAAGTAACCAACTGTACGTGAGATACAATGGGAAAGGATGATAAACTCAAAACTCTGATCACAAAGTTAACCGAAAAGGTGGACAAAAATCACACAGAAGCGTCACGAGAGCAAAGAAAAAAATTTAATGACCTCAGAAAGGAGATACAGGCAATTCAAACTACCATTGATGATCATACAACAGAAATCAACGAACTCAAGACTACCAATATCGAATTAATTGTGGTCCAAAATGAAATGAAAGCCGAAATTGTCACCATAAGGCATGAAATGACTGATGCTCGTGAACGAAATCGGAAGCTCAACCTAATAATTACTGTCCCGGATGACATTAGTCCCGACAGCGAGGTCAGCATAACTGAAACTGTCATAAAATCCTTTATGGTCGATGTGCTCCAAATCCCAGCGAAGGACATGCCAAAGTTTAAGTGTAGACTGCTACCAAAGTTTCCCAATGACGCCAAACCCAGGTCTCGAATTTTATGCTGAATCCCTGGAGGACATGCTCAAAATTAAAAGGAACACCTCGCAACTCCAAATTACTGAATACTGGGTCTCTGATGACCTGTCACCGGGTCAGCGAACAGTCAAGTCAAAACTCTTGGAAAAAAGAAAAAAACTTAATACTGAAGCAAATGGAAAAGTGGCCCGGATCTGGAGCAACAAGTATCTCATCGTGAAAGTTTGTGACAATGAATCGTTCTCTACTTCGGACGGTTTACGTATTTTCCCTATTAAAGCCATACCAGGCTACTTTCCCCAGAAAAATAGACGGAAAAACTGAAGTACTGGGCAGGATACACATCATAACTCTGACTTTATTTTCTGGAACGTTAACGGTCTTAATACTTTTGACCCCTTAAATCGTAGTGATTCAATATATTTATGTTCCCAGATAATATGTTTATATGAAACCTGGCATACTAATTCAGATTTAAATTTTTATAATAATCAGCTAAACAACTATGATATAATACATTCCAAAGCAACTAAGCATAATGTACATGGACGTGCCAGTGGTGGATTGTGTTTATTAATAAATAACAATTTCTATAAAATAGTGAACATTCACACTAACCGAAATTATTTTATTGTAGTGGAAGTATGCGAACTAAATTCTAACGATCCTATAATAATATTCTGTACATACATACCTCCAGGCCCGAACTACGATCATCCTGTTCTCGAGCTTGAAGACATACTCACTGACGTAATGCACACTTACAACGAAAAGCAAATTCTCATCAGGGGGAATTCAACTCAAGAGTGGGGTCCCTTAATCAAGTAGATAATCAACTTTCACCACTTAATACTTCAAAAAGAACAACTTTGGACTGCAAAACAAATTCAAGGGGAAGCAGGATTGTGAGCCTATTTTTAAAAAACGGGTTTATTCTCTTAAATAGAAGAACTTATTCCGACTCTCCTGCACAGTATACATACCTAACTGCTACAGGAAAAAGCATAATAGATCACGTATGGTGTAATTTTAAAGCAATTAATACAATTTTAGATTTAAAATGCATGAACATTTTCGATTCTCCGCA
Source organism: Dicyrtoma fusca (assembly GCA_034695205.1). Taxonomy (NCBI): domain Eukaryota; kingdom Metazoa; phylum Arthropoda; class Collembola; order Symphypleona; family Dicyrtomidae; genus Dicyrtoma; species Dicyrtoma fusca. The sequence goes on along the minus strand of JAQFZC010002099.1, from coordinate 2,709 downwards.
CTTCCCTGTAAATCTCTCGATACGCTCAAAACTTAAAATGCCAAAGTTAGTTCCTGCTAATGTTACAAAAAGCTACAGATGGAACCCATTAAAAAGTGAACAATATTTTGACAAAATTGACTCCATTGATATTGAACCGTCTTCGGATATAAATGTTTTAAATCAAAGTTGTATTGATAGAGTCATTAAAGCTGCCAATGAAAGTGAAATGTTTGTGACAAAAATATCCAACTACGTACCTAAAAACAAGCCATGGTTTGATCCTGAATGCAAGTCTTGTAAGCGGATTCTGAAGTATCTACTTAATCGAGTTAGACGGACTTACAATGCCGTTGATATTTCTAGGTACATACTTCAAAAATCAAAATACAAGCAGCCGTTGAAAACAAAAAAGAAAGCATACTTTAGTCAAATAAAATTCAAGTTGCAAAATGTCAAATCAACATCGGAGTTTTGGGAAACTATAAATAAATTTCGCTCTCAGAAAAACGATAAAGTAGAACTTCCAGCATCAACATTGGAAACATTTTACAGCTCAATTATGCCACCAAGATCCACAAATAATAGTATCTTCACTAACAGTGACCCTGACTTTGACTCTGAAATCCTTGAAAGTGAAGTAGTGTTTGCCCTATTGAAACTAAAAAACAAAAACTCCCGTGGTACTGATAAAATCCTAAACGAGTTTTGGAAGTACTCCACAGCCTCTACAAAATTACAACTACTCAACCTATTTAATAAAATCTGGACTGTTGAAGTTACTCCTGACGTGTGGATTGAAGTAGAACTTTTTATGTTGTTTAAAAAGGGAGACAAAAACGATCCCGGAAACTACCGTTTGATTGCATTAATCAACACTATTACAAAGGTTTTTACACAAATTATTTATAATAGACTTTACCGATGGTGCGAATCTAAGCATCTACTACCTGAGAGCCAAGCTGGATTTCAGAAAGGAAGGGGTTGTATGGATCAGATTTTTTCGCTCACATCTATTACTCAAGCCAAACTTCAACGAAAGGGTGGAAAACTATTTGCAGTGTTTGTCGATTTTAAGCGTGCATTTGATTCTATTAATCATTTCTTTGGAATAAGATGCAAAAGATTGGAATTAGTGGTAAAGTCATTAGAATAATTAAAAAAATGTACGACAAGGCACAATTAAAAGTTCGTATTATTGCCGGATATTCCTGTCCCATTGAGGTAACTATGGGTGTCCTACAGGGCGAAATACTACGTCATTTGCTGTTTGCTTTGTACATTAGTAACCTTGACGAATTTATGAGCTCAAACGGTGCGTTACCTGCCTCAATCGGTAAAACAACAAAAATACAACATCTTCTGCTTGGCAATGATACATGTATTATAGCTGAATCGAAGCAATGACTTCAACACAAAATTAACGTTCTAGAAATGTATTGTGACATTAACTTCTTGACTATAAACCTTACTAAAACCAATGTCATTGTGTTTAGAAAATCCGGCAAACTATGTAACTCGTATAAGTGGTTCCTAGGCAATCTTACAATCTCAATTGTCAAGTGCTATATATACCTTGGGATCACATTCACATCCTCAGGACAGTTTCTCACCGCCGCCACAGAAATGAAAAAGAAAGCCATCCAGGCTTCTGGAGCTGTTTTTGCTACTCTTGCAATGTCTAAAACTGACTCCTGGTTTTGCAGACTGAAACTTTTCAATGCCATCATCCGCTCAACACTACTATACGCGTCTCCAATCTGGGCCCTGAACCATGTTGACCTCCTAGAATCCGTGCAAATGCAATTTTTGAAACGTCTTCTTTGGCTACCTAAGAATACTCCATCGTACATGGTTAGAGCGGAAACTGGAATGAAACACATTAAATGCCAGATTACTAGACTTGCACTCCTATACTGGGCCCGAATTTTACTTCTTGAACCTGACCAAATCACCCGACAGTGTTACAATAGGTTAGTCACGCTGAACAATTTAAGTGGACCCGATTTGACTTACAACTGGGCGTCTAGCATACAGAAACTCTTGCTTGATACAGGATTTCCGTTTGTTTGGGACGCGCAAGACGCACCGACTGTGTACAGACACCTTGACGAGATTATAGATAGAGTAAATGATCAATCAAATGAACAAGACTTCAAGCGGATCCAACATAGTTCATTTAATGAATATTTATAAATATATTAAAAATGACTTTTGCATAGCCGACTATCTTAAACTGAATATTACTATTTAAATCATACGTGTTCATGCTCAAATAAGGCTTAATGTAAATGTAATTTGTGTAAACGGAAAAAATTGTAAGTTTGAACCTGATGAAATTTGTCGAGTATGTGGACAAGATGTTGACGACATATTTCACAACTTTGCCAAATGTCCTAGATTAGAGAACTACAGACCCAAATTCCTCGGAAATCACTTTTACACATTTAGAAATCGACTGGAATTTTCTAAAGCTCTCTCATGCCAATCTTTATCCTTTATTTTTAACATGTACCAATTCTCCTTAAAAATTATGGAAATACGAAACGAAATTTGATATTGTATGTATACTGTAAGGGAGGTCCGGGTAAAAAAAACACCGGGTAAAAAAAACACCGGGTAAAAAAAACAGCTTTGGAAAAACTTTAATACTGTCTTCTGGCTCCACTTAGGTTCAAAACTTAAGTCGTCAAAAAAACTAGCATTAAAAAACAATCTAAAATATGATTT
>JAQFZC010002098.1:0-24953 GCA_034695205.1 Dicyrtoma fusca | reverse complement strand
TACATACGTACAGACCTAGGTAGGAACTTGGTTTCCATTTGGCAAGTGGCTACTAGCATTCTATTACTGTAGAATTATAGACGGGAAAGAGCCACTAAGAAAATTAGAACTTGTCACACTTTAGCAAAAGCCATCCATATCCAAAGCATCCAATCGTATCGTTAGTTATCTGTGCAGCCCGTAAAAACCATACGCATATCAAGTCATGAACTCATCACCGTAGCCCGGCACCGCTAAGACCGCTACCAGGGCTATAATGGATAGAAGGAATATATATATATATCTAGGTACGGGTATATCCTAACATTTTAAGGACCACGTATTATTGTAAGATTAAATATGAAATCCCAGCTCATCTGATAATGTTTTTAAATAATAGCATTACTGTCCAATCCTAATTATCCATTTCAAATTATGAAATGTAACCAAAAACCAATAGCAGATCAGACCTATGTACGTAGGCAGCTACTATACACACAGCATAGGCATTCAGAGATGCAGATTATTATGTACTTGGAAGGATTTTCTGCTGCAGAGGAAATATGCTAGATAGAGATAACATTTAATGTTGAATTACGCTACGATTATGATTACTATTAATGAAATTATAATATGTCATTCTCAAGTCGTTGTACTGATGATTATAGTGGATCTATATAGATACAGAGACAGACCGAATTGAGAATGAGAAACATTTTACGATAGACTCTGCATACATGCAGTTAAATGTGACTAGTGTGAAGCTGTGAATGCGAATGAGTATATTATGTGAACGCAAGTCGAGTAAGTCGACACGACAAAGTTAACGCTTTCTTGCCTAATATTAGGATTGAGTGGGATGTGCCATCAGAAAGTTACAAAATTAAGCCAGCTGCATGAGTATTTGAGCAACCCTTGTATCCCTACTCCGTATCAATAGTAAAACATAAAAAAAAATAGTATAAAAGACATTTATACTACTATTAATATCCATTACGGAAATTCTCAATTCTATAACGAACTAGTAGGAAAAATCCAAGAGGGACCTACAGAGAGATATATGTAGTGGGACCAGGTATTTACGGATTTTATTTACATTTTATATGTAACTGTTAGTTTTGATTACGGCCACATATATTTATAGACACGATGTGCAGCAGGACTAACTTCCGGTCTTTGGAGTCGAAACCGAACACCGACTCTTGGATGTTTGTAAAATGTACCAAGTTTGATCCCATAAGTCAAACGCGACTTACCGAAACCCGACTTACACAGCCCTTTGAAAAGTCCGGATTGAAAAAATTTATTCAAGCCTCGACTCGCATCACCTGCTAATAGAGAGTTCCACTTACCTACTATACACGTAGGTACTTCCACACACTGAGAAATGTGACGATTACCGTCGTCAACCGTCAAAAATATCAATACTAATAACTTGAGTTGGCTCAGTTAGCTCTTTGGTTGTTGGTCAGGAGCCACGAGTTAGGAGATGTTTGCATATCTGTAATTAATACAAATCATCTCCATTGCCATCTCATCGTCAATGTCTTCATAAACACTAATGGGACGGGGTGTAAAAGATTATTTATTCCTTTTAATGACAGACATGTCAGGGAAAAAACAAAATTGATCGGGAGTATAAATAAGTAAAATGGTGACAGACCATATAGTAAATCCATGCGTCATCAACTCAGCAAAGACACTAAAATATATTTAGTTTGTTAGATTCTGTTTCCGTTTCACAAAACTTCCCTTGGTCACAGGTCCAAATTCAGGCATAAAACATGGAATTCGAATATTTGAAAGCTTCAGCCTTTTTGATGATTTTTTCTCATAACGTTTAAGATTTTGACAAGATCCAGGCCCAGACTTCTTCTGTCGGTCGGTGCTGTACTCAGTGCCGCAAATACATGGACACGGGTATCAGGGTCTGTGATCTGAAAAGCGACAAAAATTCTCGACATTCATTCAGCATTGATACAACGCTCTTATTGTTCACTCCTTTGGTCACAGCCAACACTCACAATCAGCCCCGACTTGAAATTACAATGGACTAACATGGTGAGCGGAATTAGCCCACAATCTCTCAGGATCCTATCACATAGAACGATAGAACATAAAATGAACTGCATCGGGTATCGAAATTAAGATCCACTTACACAATATGACTCTACTCTCTCATTTTGCCCTCCACCCCTTTGTCTCCAAAGTGAAATTCCTCTTTCTCATGCATACTAATAAAGTAAATATGACGCTGCCGGCCGACTTGAAGCCGAAGAACTGACGATGATGCCCAAGAAATGTATGAGATGAAGGGAGATTAAAAGTGTTATTACATGACTCCCTTGTACGTTGGTTGTTGGTGTTGGTGGTATAGTTTTGGATTAGAGAGTGTGATCGTGGGTCTTGAATAGTCTTGGCTATGTTTTGTTGGCGGAGATGTGACCGGGTTCAGTTACTCAACGAGGAAAAGGAAAAATATGTGTGTAGGGTTCAGAGAAAGAGAGAGAGAGAGAGAGAGAGAAAGAGAGAGAGAGAGAGATAGGAAATGATCATGAGAGGTGGATGATGGTGGTTGACATAGTGTGAGGGAGAGAATCGGGTGCGAAAAAATGGTAAAGACCCACTAGAATTTCCAAAGATTTCACTAAGCTTTCAGATTTCGGCTCAGAGCATTAGATTCATTGGAGCTCCCGGGTAAAAATAGAATGTAGCGGACCTTATAAGGTTCTACCTTCAAATCTATTTCTGCCTTAGCCTCAGTTCCGTCTCAGCTCCGATACGTTCCAGTTCCTTCTCTTGCGGACTATAGGTAGGTTTCCTTCGTCTCTTCTATTTCTCCAGTCTTTTCAACTTCTTCAGCCGTGTAAATCCAACTAAATCTCATTTTTCGTAAACTCTTAAGTTTTTCACTGTTTACCTTACCACTACTCTACCCATACACTGAGTCCCTTCCACAACAAAATCTAGAATAATTAAATTTACCAAATTTACCAATCACTAAATTGTTTGTTCCACAAATTTTAAGTTTCAAAATTATTATAAAATATTCTTGATTTTTGTTTTGTTGAAACGGAAGCGAAAGGAAGATACAAAACAAAAATATAATAACTGAAACGCGAAGACTATGTGATATTACTCCGACACGTTTCCAGAGTTTGCACGAATAACGAAAGAGTACCTTGAGCGCTCGTAATCTCTCTGCTTCATGTTGAATTCCCTTTGGTTTTTATTTCAAGTTTTTATTTTATATTAAAAATGGGGCGATGAGACCGGCTCGTGTTTTACTTTTAAAAAAAAATTACAAGTTCTTTTTGGCAAGAATCAAAATTGTAATATTATTTTTCTCAAAACCGAATAGGGTGGATTTTGTATATTAAGTACGTAGTTATGTAACTCAATGGGAATGAGGCGAGGCGTGTTCTCAATAATAAAGAGTTTCAAACCACGAAATTCGAAATGAAAGCATGGGTCGTTCTTCGGGAGATTGGTGGAGTTTTCGGTTTCTGTCCATTTAATCCCTTTTTTTTAAGTACATATTCGGATATTTTTCCCTTCGATTCAGTTTCAGCATGTATAGAGGGGGGGTCAGTGTGTATCTATAGTTATTTTTAAGAATGAGGAAATAGGGGATATTTTTTTTTGGATCTGAAAGATATGTGTGGGATTTCTGTGTTGGTTGTTCAGATTGGGATTCAGGAGTTGACTGACTAGACGGTTGGAAGGAACCACCTTTAGACTTCTTCACGGTAACAATGGCGGACGACGAGGTAAGGTAAGTAGTAGATACATTGAACAGTGATTCAATATTTTCTTTTTTTTTTAACTTTTGAATTTTGAATTGAATTTGAAATTTGAATTTCATTGTTCATGTGACATAGGACGTATGGATTTAGATTTTATTTTATTTTATGAAATTGTATTGTTTACCCATGTACCCATGTTCTATTGTGCCGTTTATTTTTTTGTGACGTCAAAATATTTTTGAAAAAAAAAATATTTTACTGTTTACTTTTTACACTGTCCTCTTGTGACCGTCCAGCGTTCACGCACATGTTGTTACCTTTCTCCGTTTATTCTACTGTTATTTTGTGTGGTGATTAATACACTTGAAAGAAATGTCAAGCCACATTTTTGATGACAGAGTTTGGGATTTGTTTTTCTTTTTCTTTTTGAAGATGAAAACATTGATTTTTGAAAATCATCTGAAATTTTTCTCTTGTTATAGGAAAAGATTGTTGTTCCAATCGAAACATACGGAGTTGTGTTTTGTGCCTTTGTCCTTGTGCTCTCATATGTGCATTCCCTATATCCTCCTCGCTGCTTTCTTCAGTGTTCTCAAAAACTGAATAGTTTCATAATTTATATAATTATTTTTTTACAAGCTTCTTTGTACCGAAATACAAAACTTATATTAATTTAAAAAAGAATTGAGAATTTAGTACATCAGTGTTGTTAATACTCACACGCAGATACAATTAGACATTTTACGTAACGTAATCTTATGAGCGAGAGTCTCTTTTTGTTGGCTTTAATTAAATATTACTCAATCTCAAGAAAAATTTTTTTAGTCCAGTTTCTGCTGGAAAAGTTTCCATATATTTTTGTCTAGTTTTTGACTAGTACCGTGTATACGCTTTCAATATTTTTGAAAAATGGGATCTAAAGATTCTAAAGAGTTTTTATTTTTATTTTTTTTTCGTACACTACGAAAGACATTTTTGAAAATCTGTGAAAAGACAGATTACATTTGAATTCTTTAATTAATTAATAACTTACCCTCCTGATGCTGTACAACAAATCAGAACACACAATCAATGCCCTCATGAAACAGACATGCATTGACTGACAACCAATTTGTCTTGCCAAGATAAGTGGTCTTTTTTATAGTTTGTAGAGACGTGCACCCACGCCTGAATATTTTTGCTCAAACTGATTTTTTCTATTCCTGTATTGGTAACCAATGATTATTCACAATTTGATTTAAAAATACTTTTAGACTTTTTATTTTATTTTGTCTTTTCTTTATTTGGCTTCGTTCAGTTGTATGTAGTATACTACGGTATAATAACTATAATATAGTCTACATATAAGCAAATCAACTAAATATTTCACATTACAATAATTTTTTAGAACTGCACCTACAGATAAATAACTGTAATCATTAAATCTGTAGCAGTACCTGCTTCTATCTCCTGAATTTATCCCTGAAATGTTAAATGTGCTTTTTGCTGCCATTTCTTTTTGTTACCTGAACCCTCAATGCTTCCGCGTTTGACTTTATGATATGTATTATTGCATAATCGTACTCTCTGTAGTAGTGCTACTGTTCAATTGTATCGAACTTGAATCATTTTCGTGTCAGTAATTTTAAAAATTATACTTAAATTATACTTAACTTCAACTTGAAATTAACTTGTTAATTTCAGTTATGAGTAATTATAATGATGAAGTAAATAAGCATGTGTTTAAATCACCAGCCCTCACTTCACTTCAGCTGACTTGACTTAGAAACAAGCAACAACGGTGTTCACAACTGCCAACTACATGGACATGGCAGCCATGTTGTGGGAAATGAAAGCAAGCAGGAAGTAGTGCCGTGCTTGTGCTATGTGAATCGTTTCTATTTTACGCCGTCATCATCAGTAACAGTGCGAGGCTTGCCAACGCTAAATATCCCGAAAATATAAATCATTATCGTCTACATTCTGTAGTTTTTGTTATGTGATGCTAATTCCATGAAGGAACTACAACTGAAATTTTATTTTGAAGCAACGCAAATAGAACAATTAAAACCGTATTTCTAGAACGTCTAAAGAAAATAAAGTCATCTGAATCTTGAACTCTTGTTGCTTGGTTTGAACTCAAGTCAGTTCGAAGTGGAGAAAAAAACATGAAAAAATCCTTTTAAAAACTGACCGAGTTGAGATGACCACAGCTTGACTACTTTTGACACTAAAATGTAAAATTTGTTAGGTAGGGAATTGATAGGAGGAAACTAATTTATTTTCGGGTTGTATTCTCTTTCAGGTTGCAGCGCGAAAACGTTTGGAAGAAGTACTGTTTCTATCTGTTCCTTAATTTTCCCATTATATTGAAGGAATTTCAAAGCATGCTTTTATTCATTTAGACACGCCGCAGATTATTTTTGTTAGAAGAAGACGAAAAAAACAGTTAGGATGGGTAGATGCTTTGTGTCATAGTCATGGTTGTATAACTTTTCTTTGTATTTACAATAGCGACTGTCTGTCCCAGTGTTTTTCCCCATTATTCATTATGAGATTAGTTTAAATTCCGAAGGAGAGGAAAGAGAAACATGTCCATTGTATGTGTACGTGTATTTACATTGGGACTTGTTTGACGGATCCATCCTAATTCTAGACGTGTAGAGACTAGCAGTCCAAAGAAAACGGGCAGAGAGTGTAGCGTAGCTGTTGAACTGCAGACAGAGATGAGATTTTGCTTACAATTTGTATAGGTAGGTGCATTTACGATTTACGGAACGAACCCAGCAGGGAGGAATTCAGTATGTTTAAATTTTAATAAAGCAGTCTGTCTAGTACTTCTGCCTATGAACGTACCGTCGTGTGGTTCAAAGCCGTATAGTATCAAAGTATAAATGTACCTAATCCATAATAGGTTTGCAAGGGAAAAAGGGATCTAGATAGGTTTGTGGATAAATTTAGATTGTCTCTTTAACGATGAGTGCTTAGCAGCCTATGAACTTTTTTCCCCTATTTTTTTTGCTACATCGGCAGCATATCTCATATCGGATTTTCATTTCCTGTATCTAGGAGCAGTTCGTTTTTGCATTTTTGTTGTTGATACAGTCGTATCACAGCTAAATTGATTGTTTATTCCCGCAATCCATCCATCTAGTTCTTTCCTGATAACCGGAATTCCATCTTTTCAATTAATTTGTCACCCGGGAATAAATCATTGAATAGTGAAAACTTTCCACGAGTTTTTCACTATCTGATGGCAATAATATTAAGAGTAGCTCAAGAATTGCTTGATTCAGTCGGCACATTTTGTACGCAGTCGGTTATTTTTTGCTTTGAATGTAGTAAATTACTTGATAGGGAGCATAAGCATGGTAGAGTTAGGGCAGGCTCATTAGGGAAATGGCTACTGCAAAGGGTTTTTGGGTCCTTGGGTCGCGCTTGTAATGATTTTCAGGATTTAGTAGTAAATATGAAATTGACCGGTGTGTGTACTCTAAAACTATAAAAGGAGCGCAAGAAGAAACAATCCATCATCGATGCCAAGAAGGCTGAGGTCCGAGCTCGTCTTGAGCAGGCGGCTCAAGCCAAGAAGGGCAAGAAGGGGTTCATGACACCTGAGAGGAAGAAGAAACTCCGATTGTTGCTTCGTAAGAAGGCCGCTGAAGAACTGAAGAAAGAACAGGAGAGGAAAGCGGCCGAGAGGAGGAGGATCATTGAAGAACGTTGTGGTAAACCCAAGAACGTTGACGATGCCAATGAAGGTATGAGAGATTACTAGTTACATTCTTTCACCATCTTTTTTTACTTCATCTATATTTTTATTTGTATCAATTTACTCCAATTATGTTCAATGTCCACACGTAACTATCTTTGATATTGATTGATAGTAGATATTTATAATTATTGCCTTCGTACTTTTGAATTTTTGAATTCAAAAATCTTACTCAATTTGATGATATGGTAGCCAACATTTTATTGATTGATTTCCTGATTCCTATTTAATTAGTGTTTGTAGACAAAGAAATAGAGAATTTCAGACACCAGTCAAGTACCTACCTACTTGTACTAGGCGGAATTAGTTTTTTATTTTATTTTCGTGAAGGGGTTGTGTGCTAGAGCACTATTGCAAAATCCAATACGATTGTAGATGACCTACGAAGGTACGATCAGCCAAAAGCCTGGAAGAAACCTTTTTGTGTAGAGTAGTAATTCAAGCTGGAATTTTTATGACGTTTTTTTTTAATTCATGGGTTCCTTCTGCATTGCCATATATAAGACTTCTTTACACGGGTAACTGAGACTAGTCAGTTAGTCATTCTGTTGGAAGGTCAGTCATCATCAGTTTGACTGAAGAGTCCATTAATGAAGTTTAAGTTTTGAACTTCATTCAACTTTTTATTCTTAATATTGCCGCACAATGTAGTTAAAATATTTGATCGTAAGTCTGTCTAATCTATGTCCTGCACTTGATATGTCTCAATCTATCCATCTATATAATTATATAATGCATGTACAGACGAGTTGAAACCCCTCTGTGAGCAATACTTTAAGCACATTTATGAGCTGGAGGAACAAAAATTTGACTTGGAACACGTTGTTCGACGTAAAGATTTTGAGGTTAGGCTTGACAATTGACAACCCCAATGTCAAGTTATCTTTCTCTTTCATTTAATGTAATCATTTTATTTATTAGACTCGTTAACAACAACAAATTACTATTATTATTATTATTATTTTATGCTTTAACATTTTGGTTCTTTATTATTTCCTTCAGTTTTCAGTTTCAGTTTCCGTTACGTTTCGTATATCGTATCGTATCGTATCAATTAAATCGTATCGTAATGTTGTATCGTATCGTCGGTGCTACACGTAATTCTGTAATTTGTATATATACATTTCACTTATATCCTTAGTTTTATACAACAACAATAGTTAGTGTAGCACCTTAGTACTAGCTAGTGTCTAAATTTAGATATTTTTTTTTCTTCTTTCTTGAATTCCATTACACTGACTGCATGATGTTGAAAGTATGACATTTTCTAGAATAAATACACCTACGTGATTACCCCCTGTAGGTTTTAGGATTTTCATTGAGTATTTGAGTTTTAAATAATGCGTTTTATTAGTTCCGATTTACAGTTTTTCAAGTCTTACAATTTAGTTGAGTTAGTTGCTACTAGCCTTTTCAAAGCACTATTATTACCGAGAGCCCAACCAAAAAAAAACTTGAGCTCTGCACTTGATAAAATGAACAACATTGAAAACATGTTGGAATTTAATTTGCAAAATTAATTCTAGATATCCCTTTTGTACAAAGTTGTATCAACAGAAAGAAGGTATCAATAGCCGAATCATTGTATTCTGTAGTTTAGCTCTCTCGGTAGTTATCATGTAGGGCAGCGACCAAAGTGTGGAAGGTTAAAGAGCTGTGCAAATGGGTGTAAATTATGTCGAGAATTGCAATCATTGAGTGTTCGAGTAGGTTGGAATTAGAATTGAAGTTAGAAGAAATCTAGGTTTAGAGAGTGGAAGCATTCCATGAAGAAAAAGAAGAAGGCGAGAAAAAAAAAGTTGGTAAATTCGCCCACCTTCTTTCTCCCTTTCTAATGGATAGACAGGAGCCAATTTACAGAGTTGGTCTTTCTTTCATAGTAGCTACAACGTATACCTATTTATAAGTATTGCGTACACATTTCGTGCTCAGAGACTGTCAGTAGAAATTTAGAAATTGTAACCCAGTAAAAATACAAACTCTTAGTACCTTCAACTAACGATGTATGACATAGTTGTAGGAATCGAAATCATTTTCGTAGTTCTTCTTGCGTAATGTTGATGATGACGAGGATGGAACCCAGGCAGGCAGGGAATTCGGTTTATTACAGAGTTCAGAATGGGAACCTTGGCAAAGGGCCATGAAGAGGAAGTTAACCTAAGGCAGAGAGAGAGAGAGAGCCAGTTGGTAGGACAAAGTTATTTTGAACCGATACTGTACCGTTACCGCTTCCCGTTTACCATCCTCCGTTTAAATAAGCCATCTCAAGTTAAAGTTATTTTCATTCCGTTGGGTTTGGGAAGCAAGATGCTTTTGTAGGTGGCAAGTCTTGTAGGCTTGCTCTAACTAGTAAGTTTGGCAGAGACAGAACAGACACCACAGATCCCATGTGAATGTTTTTAGTCATTTATTTTGCAAGGAAATTTTCGGAACTGGGAATCCTTCGTACCACTTTTTAGGTCCACAAATACTGATCTCGTTATGATGTACAGATCTGTATTAGTAAGTGTGTAGCAAACTGAGAGAAATGGTAGAGAGAAAAATATAATCTTTATGCCCTTTGCACAGCCGAGCACGTATTAAGTTAAAACAAACCCAACAAAACCCATGGCATGATGTTGCCTGTTTTCCTATAATTTTTAGTTCACAAATACATAATTAGAAGCATGTGATCACAGATATAATTTTGTAGGTCAATTTTTTACATATATTTTTATTTCTTCCAAAGTCTGTAGAATATTATTTTGTCGGTAGGTATGTATTTAAATACGTATACGAGCTTAACAAATTATATGTATATATTTTTTTTTGGTTTTTAAAACGAATTTTTGAGTCTTTCATGTTTTTGAGACAACAATTGACGACAGCTACCTACAACTAGGTGCCTACATGTTTTTCAAATTTTTAGACCATAGAGGTTTGCTTTTCATGAACTAGATATACTAGACCTACAGCTGGTGTATAGTTCATGCCCTGCTGCAGTAGTTTAAGTACAGTGACACAATCGTAATGTACATATAATTACATAAAGGAAGGAACGCAATTAAGACTGCCAGTTTGCAAAACGACGATAAAATCCAGAAATAGCTTGAATTGCTTCACAAAATCCAGCTTTCCTAGCTACATAGAACTACCACGCCCATTGGGAAAAAAAGTATGTGATTTAATGGGTCTTTTCGTTTTCATTTAATTAAACTTTCACAATGAGGTATTGAAATACCTATACTTGTACAGTGCTTGCTTAAAAGCGTGAATTACAATAGAGTTTCCTGAACGGTGAAATTACGGAATCCGAAACTGTGACTTTAGACAGTTCCATGCTTGCCATGATATTGGGATACAGGAAAATATCAGGCTCTGAAATCAGTGGTGTAAATAGTAGTTTTAACTACGTAGTATTAAATAAGAATTACGTAAATAAACCCTATGATAATAGTTTCCAATCCACATACAACATATAAATGTCCAAAAGAAAAAAAATTCTTACTGACGGATTCATTTCCAATTGAACTTGACTAGCCGACGAAATCAAGGGACTCCTTGGAGAGTACAACGCCAGGATAGGAAAATTGGAGGAGGCTAAGTATGACCTAGAGTATGCAACCAAAGTCAAAGATTATGAGGTACTTCAATAATGATTATTTACGGCAATTTTTTATTTCTTTTTATTTCTCTTTTTCTTTAAAAAAAAATATTCCCCTTCTTCTTTCTTCTGTATGATCTGATTGGATCTTTTGATGATCTCCTAAAAATCTATCTAATTAAGTACAATTCTATAAACAGCTACTTTTAAGTAAAGGTTTGAGATTGCCGTACTACCGTTTCGTCGAATGAATATTATAAATCTTTTTTGCATCTTTTGAGTCTTGATCTTGAAAGCCTGCTCCAATATGATGTAACTATCTATTGAAATTTTGAAATTTGCATTTGGTTAATTAATTATTGCTATTACGAATGAATAATGGTTGATTTGATATTCTAAAAACAAAAACAAATTCCCCATCACTGACTGCACACCACCAAGTATTATCTGTCAACTATATAATTCCCATCTGTCTATTTTTTAATTGATTTACTATATTGCCTCTGTTCTGTTGGGTATACAAAGCACTCTTGGAATAATTGCACATATTATAAAATCTAATTTCTACCTCTCTCTCTGGCATGTCCATGTAAAAAATTGTCGAGCATTCAAGTATGTGAAAGTCTTTATTATGACACATTGCATTGTTGCTCATGAGTATGATCGTTAATCGTTCCTTTTACTACTCCTAAACCAACTATAAACTTTTCTTTTTTTGACCAGGGCATGGAGCGACACTACTTATAAGTGTCTACACTTATTACAGATTCTAATTTTTGCTTTCTTTTTTTCGTTGTTTCAATAACTACCTACCACCCTTACATTTCTATCTGCATCTACTATGCATACACCGTTATGATTGTATGCATCTATCTATTCTGGAGTGAAGCATCTTGGGCTATAGATTTGGTATCTGTACACGCATATACTATAATACTCCTATCTTGAGTACCTATACTTATCAGTAGTAAGTAGGTAATTGATGTAATTTGGATAACAGCTGTAGTTTTGCAGCTTTTACAAAAGTACACGTATACTTAACCACAGTTTACTTGTAGTCTTTACCAACTGCCAACTGCCAGTATGAATTAGAATGGCTTTGACTCGATTACTGTATAATTCACTTTAAAGGAGAGACAAAAAATAATGTAGTACCTACCTAATAATTATAAGCCAGGCATGTACCTATGTATATATCTGTGCCTTACCAAAAATACTACTGAAATCTACTGACAGTATGAAATTTGTTGAAGCAAAAAAGCCATTAACACAAATCCTAAACTCCCCTGATTAAAAACAAATGCAATTAATTTTGAATTTAGCACATAGTATGTATAGGTATATGGAATCATTGAACATGCAAGGAGCGTTTGAGAGTGAATCATAGGAATACGGATTTCTATTACAATTAAGATTAGGAGTGCCATACTAGATTTCTGTGGGAAGTGTAGGTACACATTTACTGGTTAGAATGCATATATATTAGGATGCGGTTTAAGGATAAAATAAAATATGTGGAAACTGAACTCTTGTATGCATAACTATTCAGGAAAATGTGGACAAATGAATGATTGAAGTGGGTGTTAAGATTTTGAACCTTTTTGGTTCAAGTCAAAGTGGAATAAATTCATTAAAGTAAAATTCAAATTAATATTTCTTCTGGACAGCTGGACACACAGTGCTGACTGCTGACCCGTCCAGTCCAGCGAGTCCAGAGTTGTACATAAATGTGTGTATACGTATATATATATATTAAAGCTACTCTGACGTGTGAGTTGACGTGTTCAATGAATAGAAAGAAAACTATAGAAACTGAATTTTGAAATTTGAAATTGGTTTTTGGTTATTATGCTCTTTGTGACGTCTTTAGCGGAGATGCAGACGATTTGCAAGGAGTTTTATGCGAAAATAGTGAAATTAGAGAGTGAAAAGTATGATGTGGAATGGCTGAACAGAGTCAGAGACTTTGAGGTAATTATACAAAATTCCATCCATTGTGTCATCTGCTGTCATCCAGTACATTATTGTAGCATGACACCACATTTTTACTTATATTTTAATTTTTTTCTTTTGAGCAATAATAATGTTATTATTATTATTATTATTATTTATTAAATACAATAATCATAATTATTTAGAAACAAAAATCACAGCTTCAGTCCATCGTCTCAGTTCATATTCGTTCGTGTATTACGTAATTCCATGTAATCACCTATTATTATTTTATTATTTCTTTTCTTTTTTCTTTTTTTTTGTATTATTTCTGTGTAATGCCGTTTTATATCAGTATTCAGTATTTTCCTTTTGTTTCTTCATTTGTAGATTATTTTTAGATAATTATTCCATTCATTTGTTTTGTTTTTTTTTGTGAGCACACCTTAAACCTCAACCAAACCAGAGTGTATGTATGTAGGTAGTATACAAAACTGGGTACTTTTCTTTTACTCATAATTTCCAATTTTGAATTATTCTTTCTCTTTTTCATGGGAAATCCGTACCATTTCCAGTAGTAATTACCTACTTTAAAGCGTCAAGCCGCCTCGGTTAGACTTAAGCTAAAAAAAACTAAAATGAGCTCCTGAAACAAAATCAAATTACAAATTACTTCGTAGTATGTTTTTTTTTATTTATTTATGTTGTTACTTTGCTAATTAGCGGATTTCCGTCTTAGATTTTGTAGTTTTTTTTACACACACAAAAAGATAAAATGAATCCGTATTAAGTTGGTTGACAGCTATGCGTAAATGTAAAAATCGTATCATAATACGTAGTTTATGATGACATGGCAGAACGGACAAAACGTGTTTCTTGCCAAGGTTCATTGAATTGAAATTTTTGACATTTGACATTTTTGAAAATTTGATTAATTTGTATCGTTGATATTATATTATACAGCATTCTGTGACCTTACTTTGTACTTAAACATATGTGTCAAGCTATTTCCTGTATGTTCTAGACCATACAACATTTTTTTTTGTTTGATCTCTAGAGTTCTAGACTGTTGTAATCACAATTATCCGATTACACACATTGACTCATACAAGTAGTAGGCTAGTTGATAAATCCGTAACGAACACACGTTTTTATTTTTCAGTTATCAGTATAACTTTTTTATAACAATAATATATTTTTGCTGTAGCTTTTCTTGCTATGACTTCAGTAATGACTGTTTTTTTTCTGATTGCAAATCCAATCGTTGACTTGTAATTTGTAGTCGTTTTAATGTAATCGTGATTACGGGCATTCTGCAGCTCCAGCTTTAC
Source organism: Dicyrtoma fusca (assembly GCA_034695205.1). NCBI lineage: Eukaryota > Metazoa > Arthropoda > Collembola > Symphypleona > Dicyrtomidae > Dicyrtoma > Dicyrtoma fusca. Next base: position 10,631 of record JAQFZC010002098.1, on the reverse strand, counting down.
ATCGTCTATTCGTATGACTACCCACGGTCTTGTGGACAGGAAATAATATCTATTCTGATTGCAGGGAGATTTTTACACACATTCCAACAATACAGACTGAACAGCTCATGAACTGTTTGTATTGTTCTATCACAATTTGTCAATTTGTAATGACAGTGATGAGCGGAACAATCATGAGCCTCAAGTTACTTTTAGCCAGCGTGAAAAATGAAATTGAAAACAAAAAAAGGGATGACAAATCAATCAATAAATAATAATTTAGGATGCTAAAAAGAGCAGTGAAAATATTGAGGTATGGATGGACCACATACAACTTACTTGAATTCTTCGTCAAAGAGATAATTTCCTGACTCTTCCTGACTATAGTTGTATAATTCTAAAAAATTTTGTTTTGTACTTTTAAACTTTTAATAATTGATTTTGGGGCTGATGAATGGATTATTATAGAGGATCTGCAAGAGGTTTGCAAGGCGTATAATGAGCGTGTATTGCTTTGCGAAAATCAGAAATGGGATTTGGAATTTGAAGTTCGTAGAAGAGACTACGAGGTATTAACTCTCATGATTTCAACTTTCAACATAGTCGGTCTTTTTTTTTTTATTGTTATTGTTATTATTATTATTTGTCTATAATCTTTAGTTTTTTCTTCTTTTTATAGTCAAATTTTAGTTTTATTTTTGTTTAAGACAAATAGAAGATCCTTTGGAATCAAAGTTAGTACTGAGTTGAGTTATATAGCTTTAGCTACATACTCGTGTCGTAACTGTACGAGCATCTAAAGATTCATTACGTTTTTTTTTATTTATTATGATTGTTGGGGAAAGAGTGGGAGGGTTAATTTTGTTGAGTACTTTTCTCTCTTCTTAAATGTACGGATAATGATAATAATTTATGATGATGTGAGGGCTTTGAAGCATTGCCATAAAATGTAGGCCTTTTTTTTTATTTTTTGCCTTTGACTGAGTAGGCCGTAGGCCTTCCTTCTTCTTTACCAAATGTCTCGCTTTTTCAAAAATTCCATTCCATATACCACACCATCTTATCTTACTCTTAGATACATGTTTTTTTTATGTGAATAGAAGTAGGTACCTATACTTACTACCTTATTTTGATGTGTCAATGTTATATACATTTAAATCAATTGACTTGATTTATGAATGACAAAACAAGAGCAACTTAAAAAAAAGATGATAATTATATATATGAACTTACATGTATTCTATGTACATTCATATTATTTTTTTTTTCTGTCCTGTCCAGTCCACACACCAGCAATAGGAATGTATATTCATAGCTAATAACCGCTTCAAGTCATTTGTATACTTAATCACATCTAAATTCTAAATACTTCCTAGAAACTAGAAACTCTATCTACTCCAAAAAGTCACTCACTTCAGCTCCACACTCAGCTCATCGAAAAACTAGATTTAGATTTTCTTAGCACTAGCTGCGCGACTCAGCTAGTGATGTATTATTATTATATTGTTAATATGACGTGCACAGTTTCTTCAGTTTTGATTCTGCCTCTTTAGTGTCTTTAGATCAAAAATTAGATGCGTTGTTTTCTTCTTTTTTTCCTTTCTTTTCTTTTCTTTACTTTATACATAATTATTTTTCAAAATGGCTTTCGTGTCAGCCTTCAACTCCAGTACTAAAATGCCTTAGATTGGTTTCTATTATTCATTGACAAAAAATTTGTAAAGAAACTTTGAAGAAAGAATGGGAGCTCTAAAAAAAAGTATTCCGATAAATAAATGCACACACACAAAAGATTATACTGGCTTCAGAGGGAAATGAAGGTTAAAGATGACATTTTCCCTGGAATTAAGGAAATAGAAAGACAGGTTTATAGATGACAGGCATTTAGATTCTAGATTTGAGAGTATTAGGGCTTTGTCTAGGAAAATATGTGGTTTCGTGTAGTTACGAGGTTGAACTATATATGTAAATTTTGTAAATTTAAAAAAAGGGGGGTTTGAAAATTACCGTATGAACCAAAGAATGTTTTTTTCCCTCATCTTTCCAATTTCCACTTGTCTGTATTATTATTTTTTTCTTACAAACTTGTATACCATTGATACTTAGATGTATTTGTAATAATATATATATGACCCTTAATTTATTCCTTATATCCGTTTGAAAATGACACAATTCTAATGGGCTAGCCAAATAATCAATTATTTTAATTGTAATATATATATATAATTATTGATTTACACACACCAAAAGCCAATGACAATCCTTCCAATTCTAATCATTGGTATGGTTTCAATCGTTGGTTTTCTTCGTAATGTATGCGTATTGTTGTAGTTTTTTTTTCTTTCTTTCTTTTTTTATACCTTTTAGTTTCATCATTTTCTCTCTTGCTCAATTCCTTCATCCATTCTATTGACTCCCCCGTCATTAGTCATATTCCGTCAAGTTTTACAGTAAAAATCCACACAACTCAATCTACTCTTGTCCTTATACTCAATATAGTTATCCAACGATATTATTTTTTGTATTAAATCCATAGCTACATCAAGTTGTATTAATTATACCAGTATATTTTCTCTACCAGTCTTTTTTTTTTAAAAAAAAAGGCCTACATTTTGGAAACCTTTGAAAAAAAATGTATTTTATGATTATGACAGGAACCAAGGAGAAGGTGTATTCGTAATCGTAATCGTATATCCAAGTAATGTGTAGTGAATGCACTTAGTCATTTTATTTTTATATTATTATTATCATTATTATTATTATTATTATTATTTACCGGTGCTGCACTATGTAGTTGAAAAAAAAAGTCATATTCCAAATCCGCAACATTTTAAACATTCCAAACTTGATTCGAGAAATTATGAGATATTATTATTATTATTATCATTATTATCATTGTTATTGTCTATAATTAATTATATTTATAGTCTTTAGAGCCAAGATTATAAAAAAGAGCTTCACACAGACGACGAACAAACCAAAACCAAGTCCAATGAAACGGAATATATCAGTATGAGATACAAAAGCCTAAAAAGAAATGCAATAATTTACAATTATTGTGATATTGTATCGATCCTACCTATACTCAATTAAAATATGATCAGAGAAAATGATCAGAATCCAAGTCAATCTCGTGAGAGGAGTGTCTTGAGTCTTCCAAGTCCAAAATGGAATCGTTAAAGATCTCCCTGCAGTTAAAACAAAAAAAAATAATCTTTTTACCAAAGCTAGCCTATTAGAACCAGTGTTTCGTCTCTCACTCTGCCTGCACTCATCCAATCCATTACGTAATTTATAAAGTAAAGTTTGTTTTTTAAGAAAAACTAAACAAAAAAACAAAAAAAAAATGGAGTACTATTTTCCTCCCGGTGTACTTTGCGAAATCTGTCCCCAGTACTCATCAAAAATCAAAAACGGAGTATTTTTGATCCCTTTGGATTTTCAAGAAATTAATATTAAAAAAAATATAATTACACGAGTAAAGTAATTTGTCAAACCCCTCTTTGTTTCAGTTTATACAAAATTATAAATTATTTTCTCAGTCAGTTTTTGTGTATATATGTACCTACTACTTGTACACTTGTTGCTATCAACTATCAAGTTATCTGCCTATATGTGTAGTTTCTAACTCCTTCCTATTTAGTTGTAGCTCTCGTATTCCTGAGTCTACTTCTATTTCGTGTTTACTAATCCATTCAATGTCATGACTAATACACTTGTGTAATCGAGTCTGTCTCTGTCTCTGTAGTTGATCCTCTGTCTGTACTCTGTAGGCTGTCCAAAATCCTTTCTTCTACATTTTCGTACCATCTCTTTATCATTGTCTATCGTTCTATGTATATATCGTTTTGTAATCGTTGTTCTACTGTTGCGTCTTTCAAAGTATTTTCTTACATATTTATTTTAATTATCATCAGTCTATTTCTGTCTTTTCAATTTCTTTCTGTCCTGTCCCTTGTAAAGGTGAAGTTTACAGACCCTACAAAAGTAAAGAATTCAATTCCTATGTGTTTCTAGATTTCGAAATTTTCGAATCGTGTCAAAAAGTTTTCAAAGTCAAATGTAAATGTCGTACAGTAGGTAAATCCGTCGCGCCCACCACCTGCTGCTTTATTAGAGGATATTATGTGATCTTTGTTTATGTTCATGTGCTATAACTGCTCTATAGTTCCAGTAACAAGAAAGTTTCTAGTGCCTACAGTATACTTTGTTGCCAACAAAATAAACAGTTTAAAAAAAGACACCGTAGGTCTCTAATTAGTTTCCCCGGAAGCTTGCTTCAATATCTAGAATTTTGTCAACCTGTTTTGTAAAAAAAGAAGAAGCAAAAATCAACACGGGAAACTACTGTATGTACGTATTTGTGCGCCGGCAATAACTAATTGGAGATTCACTGTGTATGTGGTTTTTGATTTAGAATAGACTAGTGAGTTGATCAATGACGTGATACTCTCAAAGAATTACATAGGTGACCGCCCACGCATTCTGATTCTAGTTATAGTGATAATGAGAGAGTAGTAGTAGTAGTAATAATAATAATGACCATTTAATTCTGTGAATTTTGAACAACAGTGAGCTTTTAGTGCGTTTACATTTTAGAAATCAGTGATCACTTTGTATAGATGTAGAGACCGTGATGTAAAAACTACCACCTCCACTGACGTATATGTAGTTCTAGTTGATGCGGAACAACAACCAAACGGAGAGTACTACTTCCGTCTCTGCTAAATATATTCTCACCCAAATAAATAAGAAGGAACGTGAACTAGAAATAGAGACCTTACATAGAATAGATTAGAGACTGCTGTCATGTCAATAGTATGTATACTTTAATAATTTAATCTGATGCAATAATACTAGCGGGTAATTATTGACTTTTGCTTCTGTTCCATGTTCATGATGTGTAGATGTCTAGATTTTAGAGACTCATACATTTTGATACTCATTCCATTAGAGACCTACTCATTTGCATTGCTCATGTCTCTTTAGCTTTATTGCCAAGTACAGATCATTTGATTTGGAATTGGCCGTCCGAGTTTGCTACTATTACCCATATACCTATTTGCAACTCCAAAGACAGTGCAGTGTCAGTCGTCATTAAACGGTTCATGTGCTCCATTCAATTTAATTATTTGCATGTAAATTTAATCGTGATTGAAATGTTGCATGCGAGAGATTTGGTTTCTTAGCTTTTGTGTGTGGAGTGAAAGTGGAAACTAAACATTAAATGGCTCGCTTTTCTAAAATATTGGAAGACTTGCGTGTGTTTTATGTGTGGAGTGTCTCTGTTTGTCTTCAATGTTTTTCCTTTTTGTCTTTCAAGTCTTTTGCTACCCAGTAATTGCCCAAAAATGCTTGGAATAGTTTTGGCTTCTGCACCGCTTTGTCGCACCGTGAAATATATGTGTATTATTATTATCTGATTATTTTCAAAGACTAGCCAACACCCACATTATTGTTCTGTATATATTTGTGTTATTATTTTATAGATATTTTTTCTTTTCTTTTCCTTATTACAGTTACAGTACATTTATTATGTAGCTTTGCACTTCTGATGGACAGTGAAAGTTGAGAGTGCTTTCCTGTTAACTGTCCAGCGTATTATAATTCTTTTGCTCACGAGTAGTAAAACTGCACATTTGTAGTAAATGTACTGTACATTTAAGCACCTACGATTAGAGTAAAGCCACGTATTTTTTAGTTTTAATTTACAAGCTATTTATTTCTTGTTTTTTTTTGTTTTCGTTACACTTGTTATTTATATGAGTACGAAGGAAGAGTCTAGAGATGATAATTGTATATCATTTCGTAGTTCGAACGGCTAACGTTTTGAGTACCAAATTATGGTTTAACAGAGAAAAATACAATTCTTGACTCTTCCTTACTCATTACAGTTTTAAAAAAATTAATTTAGTTACACACATTTCATTTCTTATTTATTGTTTTTTTTTAATTTGTTTCGGTAGGGTATTATTTATAGTAGGATTTGATTCTATTTAGTATTATTTCAATGGTAAAAAGAATGAGTTGCATTTTCTACTGATCTGTAACAGTATGTCTTGGTCCTGATGCAAACATGATTCGCATTTTCATTTCTCAATGCATTTAATTAAACATGATTTAATTTTTGTATAAAACTTTGTTTGTCTTGTGAATGCTACATACGTACGTTAATCTATCACAGTACTATATTTTCCATCACTTTATAACAAAAACGTCATTTGGAAGTGCAGCACATCCTTTCGATATTGTCTTTCCGTTAACTTTTCTATCTTAATTGCATGCTGTATATACAAATATTGGAGAATGCAAATTTGTATATCGTTTTGCTCTCTACAACTGAAAACATAACTGGGGCTAATAATGTAAGATACTTTCAAATGTAATTTTCAGATCAACGAACTTAACATCCAGGTCAACGACTTGCGAGGCAAATTGTAAGTTTTTGTTAACTATATTGTTACTTTTATTTCACTCTGTCTATGGAACTGATAGCCGTGGCTCATTTTGAAGCTAATTAAATCCGTCTTGAATTTTGAAATTTCAGCGTAAAACCGACCCTGAAGAAGGTGTCCAAATACGAGAACAAGTTCGCCAAATTGCAGAAGAAGGCCGCCGAATTCAATTTCAAGAACCAACTTAAACAAGTCAAGAAGAAGGAATTCACAATGGAGGATGAAGATGAGAAGGACAGAGTCAAGAAGGACAAGCCTGAATGGACGAAAGCTAAGGATGCCAAGGTAGCAACAGAAGTAGAAACTACAGAAGTTGAAGCTTAAATTTCCTAATGCTGATCAACACCAACAAGAAATTCCTTCCTGTCCATTAAATAATTATTTATCAACACCCACAACAAATAACAACAACAGCAACAACATAACTAAGAAAAAAAAATAAGATCAACAACAAAAAATAAACATGTGACAAAAGCAATAACTTAGCTGTCCAACGTTACAAGTGAGATCAATCAACAACGCAATGAGTATTATTATAAGCTCTCAATGCCCATTCATGTAGAACACATCCTAGCCACCACAACAACATGTTATATAATATGAAAACAGAAACCGATTATATATAATTAAGAAGGTATTCCTATCATCGAATATCCACCATCATTTATTTGGGGTTCTATTTCGTATTGGTTACTTTGTATTTCTCAATGTAATCCAGCATTTCCTATTGCTAGCCTTTGGTAACTGCTCGAAAGCACTATAGATTTACAATGAGTTTTGAAAATGTTTAAACAAAAAAATATAATATCTTACAACTAGTGATGTGTCTGCCATTGATTTGGATAAACGATTTTGCCATGTCAGCTCTTGAGATCGTTCTATTTACAATATGATTATAATTACCATATGTTGGTTGTTTCAATAAAAAAAAATCTCTCTTTCTGTCTCTATCGCTCACTTCTCTATTGTATATGATAATATATTTATGTCATTGTAATTGTAACAATGAGATGTATGTTATTTACTGATGATATTATAAAAGTTGAATTTTATTGTGAGTCCTGAGGAAATACGATAAAAAAATTATCAAAAAAAAAACAAATCAATCAATCAATCGACTCTTATTCAAGGAGAAAGTCAAGTCATTAATTATGCTATTAATTTAATTAATTTAATCATACATATTCATTGTTAGACCTTTAAATAAAAATTCTCTTCTTTACGGTAATATGTTCACAGAAACAATACACAGAGAAAACAAATTATTGGGAAGAAAAGAAAAAAAAACACGAACTAATTAGCTGTACATAGTTATTCATTACAATCGCTAAAAAAACCATACAGTATAACTTCAAACTCCTTAGGTAGAAGGTTAATGCAGTAGTACGTCGGTCAACTCCTACTATAATGTAACATTATAATTACGTAATACTTTGATGATGATGATGATGATGCGATGCGATTCAAGATCTATTAATGATGATGATGATGATGATGACATTGTATAAAGCAGAACATCAGTATCGAGCCAATAATATCGAAATCTATATAGCGAATTGTCTGTAATAAAATCCATTGTTACATAATTTACTGATAAACTTTATAAAATTACAATATTACGGTACCTCTCGAGTTACATTAACGCTACCACATATCGACACTAATAGTAAGTATGACATCGTATCGTTATGGTATATACTTAAATAATAACTAAAAATGAATATTCAATATTTCTCGTCGGCGGAATTTCCAACTACAGAACTGTGTGTTGGCTCAGTTTTTATTTTGATTCCTTGTCATACATAATGTCCCACCGTCTTGTAAAAGAACGCACAGCTCATCATCTTAAATAGTCGAAAAATAGACATCCGAATATAGAGTCGTCTACTCGTCTACGCTACACTCAGTCGGATAAAATCACATCACGAAAAGGAGGCGCATACATCTTATAAAATTCTGGGTACTGTTACTGTATTAGGCATTTATGTGATACATACGGATTTCTCGTGAATTGCATATTAATTCATTTAATATTACGGAAACGAAGAAAACTCACACGACAGTACTAAGGACAGTCCAGGAGGAGCGATATAACGAACAGATTCAGCTTCGGGCAGTACATACATGAGTTTTCATGAAATTCTAACGGTTAGCCTTGTGCTGAGTAGTAAAGTAATTAATATTATTTGTTTCACTATCCAACTGAAGTTCTATGATCACTTTCACAACTAGTCTCAACCTCCAGGCTCTTATTACAGTTCAGGTCCAAGTCCGGCCCGGCCCGGCCACGAACACGACCCGGTTCTGGACATGCATCTTGTAAGTGCGCCGACAGGAAAGACAGTTTGGACCTTGTACATATGGCCATCGAATTTGGGATGTAGATCCAACAGTTTTATGTAGATTCAACTTTTTTATGTTGAATCTATAATAATATGCAGAATCCACATCTCAAATTAAATGGTCATAACGTAACGATATCCACTGGGCCCCAACTTTCTTTCCCGTAGGCGCACTTTCAAAATCCCTGTCTTGAGATCCCAACCTTCAGCAACAATACCATCATAACGACACCTGCTGCAGCGCAGCCATCGTCAGACATTCAAAACAATGACCCATCAGTGCTGCCACCGCCAACAAGATACAGAGATGGGTCACTTAGAAATCGTCCATATCGGTCACACATCATAACTAATACGTACATTCTCTGATCTAATGGAGTACACAGTAACAGCTGATAATATTTGCACAAACATTGCATAATAATTGTTTTAAGTCAAAGAATGCGGATGTACGTAAGCTCCAATTGTCCGTATATATGTATTACCTATGCACTGTCCCTTCTTCTAATTAATGAATTCACAGAAGATTTATACTGCAAATACTAATTAGGCATAAAAACTTTGTACGAAAATGATTTATGTCATGTCCGATTGAAAATATAAAAAAGAATTTTAACAGGATATCTACACAGGTTTATTGTTGAGCTCTACCGCTGCGCTGTTACCAACAATGTAGGTAAACCAATATTAAAAATGTCTCTTTTCAAACATGAAAGAAAGCGAGGTACTTTTGCACATACGACCCAAAGATTAATAATATTGATAGAGTTTACCTTATATAAAGTACAAATCATATGTCGTGTCTATTAAATTTCCTATTGTAATTGCTGTGGAAGCCATTGTTCACTTGATTTAAGTCTGTAATAGTTACTCCAGAAGATTTTTTCCGGCAACAAGGCAGCAAAGAAACCACATGTTTTTCGTACGTCGGAGAAATAGGTAACCATTGAAGCCATTTCCACCTAAATAAAAAATACAAAAGCGTTACATTGTTTTGTTTAATTAAATTAGAGCGTACATAAATATGTGTATTTAAACAATCGCATTGCTCAGGTGCTGAGAGAATTAATATATTTGTATAATGAACGCACTTTTTAATGGACTCCATTCCAAATGGAAGATCATACGTTGTATCCCCAGCAATTAGTGCAGCCTTTTCAGCTTTTGCACGCTTAGCCAGTCCACGCTCCTCGTCCGTCCCAGAAATGGTATTATCTAAAATAAAGCCGGTGAATCCAGCGACGAACATCCCTGTGCTTAGTAGAATCTGAATAAGATTGTCCAAGTCAACCGATCCCGTATTAATTACCCCCTGGTGTCCTTTTGCCCATTCAGAGATAGTCTTGCATAAAAAACAGTCCAAAGTTATACTAATTGACTATAAACCTATTAGGGGTAAATCCATGGGAAACCATGGGAAGAATGTTTTAAAAAGTGTTTATTCTACAAAATAACTTTTTCATAACGGACACACAGTAATTTGAATCTTTAGAAGGTATAAATCAAGATATCAGCATTTTCTAAAATACTCAAAACTAGTGAATAACGTTTTTAAAAAATGTCAAAACTAGTGAATAAAGCTTTTAAAAAAGGTCAAAACTAGTGAATAAAGTTTTTAAAAAAGGTCAAAACTAGTGAATAACGTTTTTAAAAAATGTCAAAACTGGAAGTTAGCACTTGTAAGAGGGCCAAAACTAGTAATAAACATTTTCAAAACAAGAACGTTGCATTTTCCTTTCGAAAAGGTGGAAAAAACTGGGTACATATATTACCGTTTCAAAAAAGTTAAAAGTTCAAATTCAACAGATCTATTCTACGAAGAACCGTTTTCTGATTGCAGGTATTTGTTTCCTTA
>JAQFZC010002097.1:0-24964 GCA_034695205.1 Dicyrtoma fusca | reverse complement strand
GGAGAAGATTTCTACTCTAGTTTTCATTGAGTTTGTCGTGTCTAAAGTTGCCAGCCTGTTGATTGCCTTTAAATAAGCTGAAAAGTGGAGCTAATAGAGCCAAGAAACGTGTGGCATTACTAATTGTAGACCGTATTTTATGCATAGATAATGAGTAAAGCTTAGAAATTAGATATGTTTTGTTCTTAGATTGTACTTTGGTTACCATTTGTAGCCTATTTGTCTGGGAATTATTTTTTCGTCTGGATAGCGGTTTACAACGGTGGCAGTATGCATTCAGTTATGTACATTTACCATAGGATTGCATTTGAATGAATATGTACTTGAAAAATGTATAAATTAGAACGTTGAAGTTCCCTGTGATTATTGTAATCAGGTAAGCAATTTAATACACAAGAGCGGAAAATAATTTTTGTAATTTCTTTTTTAGTGATTGAAAAATTGCAATTTTTCAACGCCCCATATTGCCATTTCCATAATGTCACTTCAAGATGCCACTTTTTTTGTGCACCAAGATATTTTGAAAAGTACAATATTTAAAAAATGTGTTTTTCAAAACTGACAATGTCTAAGAAACTACCAGATTTTGAAATGTTTTTTTTAACTTCAGAATTTATAATATTGTTAAACCTGCAAGTTGTTTTGAAAACGAATTTTGAAAGTTGCACAATAATTATTCTACTGCTAAAATTTTGTGAAGCGACAATTTTTGAAAATGACTTTCGAAACTTGCCAAAGAGTTTAAGAATGAGTTTTGGGAAACGGAGGGTTTTTAAAATATTATTATGAATAATGTAATAAAAATTAATAATTTTCTTCAAAATAAATGCTTCATTTCAAACCTTCCCTTCCCTTTGGCATATTATTGTTATTTTAAAACCGTTAATTTTCTGCAAAATACAAACACTCAAAAAACGACCTCTTTCTTAATGATCATTAATCATTAAAAAATGGGCTCCGACACTCACGTCTCTACTGTGTGCTTACAGAGCTACATACCTATGCACTTTTAAACACCTGATATTACTAATTATTTAAGAATTTGAAAAAGAGCAAAACGAAAGAATACGGTACTTAAAAAACTTGGTAAATACGAATATTTTAATTCATAAGTGCGAAATAAACTCGTCTTTAGAAAGACGATTAAATCTTGATTTAAGGTTTAAACTTGTAATATTAATAAAATTAATATGTAGTATAATTATTATTACATTCACATTTAATAAATCAGCGAAAAAACTGTGAGTGAACAAAATAAAATTAAGAATTCATATTTGTATTATTATTAATAAACTGTTGCATACTTTCTTAAAAAAGTGTTATTTACACACACATATATTTCGTTATTGATTACGTATACAAACAATGGCAGGTATATAGTATTACTAATAATATTAAAATGTCCATTTATTGAAAGTTAGGCTGTTAGCAGGCAAGTACAATTATTGGCAACATTGCCGGGAAGGTTAGTATCCACATAATTGGAAATGTTCCCTTGAATCTTTCCCAACACTGTCGTTTCGCTTTCGTATTTTATTCGGTCTCACTCTCATCATTCTATGTACGTACAGCATAGCAAGTGGATGACTGATAACTAATGAACTGAATGATGAGATCATCCAGTGTAAGCATTGCTAATAGCTAAGGCTATCTACCATCCCTCATCTGTACATCAACTATGTGTAATACTACGATGTCATTTATGAACGATCCCCAACGAAAGACCAACGTTACAATGAAACACTGAAAACTGAAAACTTTGTCGTTTCTCTTTCGTTTATTCTTTCTCTTTAAATGACATGTATTTTTTCTGCTTTCGTTCTGCTGTCGTTTGACTCGGGTAAAAGCTGAAATAATAATGTGTGGAGCTGAACCTAGCTCCTTACACGAATTAGTTCACCACAAGTAAACGTAGCTTTACTCTACAAATATTGTAGTAAATACAACAACGAGGCTGTAGGGCAGTTCATCGTAAACGTTTTTTGATTTCCCCAAAATGTATAAAATCCATCGATTGCCCCTTCATCAGCACAGTCAACGTCAACACCACCAACAGCTGACAGCCTCAGTCTCTATAACTTTCTTTCAAATTCAAAATTTTAATTCACAGTTGTTTCTTCACGTAAAAAACAGAATAATACCTTTTCATCCTTTTCTCTACATCAGTTACAAGAGACGGACTAAAAGACAGTCATTTACAGTGTTTCAAAATGAGCGGCGCGGGTAAATTAAAAAATAAATAATTAATAATTATAAATAATTTGATATTAAAAAAACTCCAGTTTTTCAGGGAAACATTACGCATTTTAATACTTGTGACTTTAATAAAAGTTTATTTTATTTTATTTTGTAGGATCCAACCAATGGGACAATCGCTCCAACCAAAAGAACCCGAACAATTCCTCGACTGGACCCGGGAAGTCTTCTGGCTATCAAGGGAGTCGAACGAAGGCGGATTTGAAAAACCATGCAAATCAGTGCAATCCGAATAACAAGGCGTACGATTCCAGCCGAGGCCAGTCATCTTCCTCGTCCTGGGGTTCCAGCAACAACAACTGCAACAACTCTTGGTCAGGAAGCTCATGGAAAAAATGAAATAATTTTTTCCTGTAAAAGTTAAAAATTAATTCAAAAGATCATGTACTATGTACATGTAATTGATACATGCTCAGTAGTGAGCAAGAGTTAAAAATTAATACAGGTAATCGACTTCGGTCACCTGTATTAATTTTTAACTTTTACTCGCGAGTGGAACTATCATGCCCTTTGTCGAGTTACAATTAAATTACAATAATCATGTCAAAGTTAAAAATTCTAAATTAAATATAATAATAATAATAATCCAATAATCAAAAATTTCATTTTATCCATTTGGCCATACAACAAGAAAAATAATATTACTAGGTATTATAAATGACAAAATATGCTTGAAATAAAATAAGCTAAGAATAATTTAATTATGTATTGCTATAATTGTTTATATAGGGAATGAAGTTTCTTATCATTAATTTAGTGTTGACATTTCACAATAATTATTCCTTCAGCGCTGTTATTAATACTGAATCCCATAATAATTAGTGAGTTTGTGCTACGTCGAGGTTTCAGATTAGGATTAGGTTTAGGGTCAGAAAATACATGGAGTTAAACGGCCGTTTTCTCCCTAAACCTAAACCGAAACCTCTAGAATCGAGTCAACACAAACTCACTATTATCATAAATCTTTTTTTAAGGCAGTTAAAGGTTTGGAGCATTGATTGAAGTGAGTTTTAGGCTCATTTGGGCGATTGCGTCAGTTTAAAAGCCAAAGCGCCAGATGTGACGCATGCTTCATAATCAGCTTCTGCCACGCCAAGTTTGACTTATTATTCGTTTGCTTTGGTTTAACGGCTGTAATCTAATCCAATCCACTGTAATCGCCACCTATAACGACATTTAAACGAACAGTTAATTATATAGTTATAGCCTTCATTATTTAGTCACTGGTGACCAACAGGACTTCTAATCGGACTTTTCTAAAGAACACAAATTCTTATCAATATGAACTACTTACTACGAACAAATTGTAATTGCATAAGTATCATCCCAAAGCAATTTCATGTATAAATGGGCATATTTGATCGTAATGCAAAATCCATAAAATATGTAGCATGAACCATGAACATATTTTCCGTTCCCTCTTCCCTAGAATACTAATTCTTTTTCACAGAGTATTTCGATTTTAAATATTTCAAGATATGTATTTAATGCAAGCTGCTGCTAAAGTGACCATATACAAAATGAAGAACCGCGGAAACATTTTCAACAAAAAATATTATTACCAAAATAGTTTTATTTAAGAAAATTAATTTGTCACAAAAAATTAATGCATAGTAGTAGTTGTTCGCATTGTTGATGAACATTTTTGTATGCAATAAAAGTCTAGCACTACTGCAGTGCTCTAAACAAGAAGAAAAAATACAACGACGTTCACTATTTTTTAGTCTAATTTTTGTAAAACTTCAGCTAGCCTTCTACCTACATTAGTTTTGGGCATCAGATCAGAAATTCTGCCCTGGATTTTTCAATCAATTATAATAATAATAAGATTATTTTTATTATTATCGATTCCATTCCAAGTTTAGCTCCATTAATTATTACTGTTACTGTTTCAGGTTTCAGAAATGAAAACTGAAACTGACTTACCAATTTACTAATGCTGTGCTGTAATGCTGTTACACAGTGAGATATATTTTTTCATTTTATAAAAATGGACAGAGACCCTAAACGGACAAATGAGCAACCGAAACAAACCCAGGTCCAAAACCCGTTTACAACAGGTCCAACTAACCCCGCCCTACTAAACATTGCTGACCAGACACGAGATCAGAAACAAATCCAAAATTCAAATCAAAGCCCGCCAAATACTTTCACTTTTTCAAATCCACCGCCAATAAACGTACGGCCCCTGAAAACTGAAGCTAAAACCAGCGCGGATGCTGCACTGTTATATAACGATTTCTACGATGATGGTGACGACGATGACGATGATTTGTCCGGCGACAGTTCCGCGTCGGACATTTCGTCGGACTCGCGCCTCCGTTCAAACTTTGCCGCCTCAAAGCTGGCGCTTCGACGGCCTGCCGCCGCATCCCTTGCCTACGAAATTGAACGGGGGACTGAAACAGTTTCTCGGGACACCAATGCATTGGTTGCGCTCATGGAAACGCGAAGAAAGGATAAAGAGAATAAGGCCTTGGAGGATGAGGAAGAAGAAGAATCGTGGGCGCCAATATTTAATTTTCAAATTTTTTAAATTTTTTAAAAACATTTTTTAATTATTTATTTTAATTTAGTTCTAGAAATCACGGAAACTTTCAGGCTGGGCGCATAGCTCTGGTCTGTGCACTCGTGGTACTTTTTTTCGGTCATCTCGCAGCCACAATTTGGTGCTTCAGTAAGTCCTAATTCCCGCGAAAATACAAATACAAATTAATCAACAAATGCAAATTATCACAGTTTAAAAAAGCGCATTGTGTATTTTACAATTTTAAAGCGAATCCCGAACCTTATGAGCATCCTTACACCTGTGTTACACCCAACTGCAAAAGAATGGGTAAGTTAAGTTTGTTTAAATTGTTTCCAACAGTTTAGAATCTTTAGAACCTTGTACAAACAATTTAAAATAAAAATTGCATTAAACATTAATTGAAGGCAAATGGCTCCTGGACGCGATGAATGAGTCAGCTGACCCCTGCGAGGATTTCTACGAATACGCCTGTGGCGGCTTCCTTGCCGCCAATCCCGCGCTCCCTTTGAAAAATAACGCTTCCTTAAGTTTCACCGAAGGAATTCCGTACGTTTATGAGGGGAATGAAAAGCTCGGGATTTTTTTACGACCCGTCAAAAAATACCCGGTCAACCAAATTCTCCCCTTTTATAAATCCTGCGTCTATCAGGGTAATTTAGAGATTTAAAAAACCTATGTTAATAGTATGGGAAATAGAAAGTAAAAATTCCGCAGTTTTCCCGCTATGTTTTAAAATACGAATCTAAAAATATTTTTACGTTCCTTCCATTTATTTTAGCGCGTCGCGACGAGCGCGGTCTTTTGCCCTTCATAAACCTCCTTGCCAAATTAAAGCTTCTGTACCCGCAGCAGGCGGGTGCGGCGACGCCCAGTGTGGCGCGCTATGTGGCGCGAGTTTTTAAATTCACGAGTAAACTCTGTTTTTTGACACTTTCCAATACTATGCACAATTTCATAACGGTAAGGAATCTTTTACAACAGTAAATTTGAAATTTTATTTTTACTTAATTGTTTGAAAAGAAAACGTAGTATGGAACATTCCTATTTAAAACTCGTAGGTTGGAGTGGCAGAGACGGACCAGGAGATCCTTATAACCGATGGGAAAATCTATTCCACCACAATGTTCAACGTCTTCAAGATCTTTAAGTCTGCTTTGATGATCGAGGATGACAAAGAGATTGAAACTATCGTGTGGCTAGTGATGCGCTTTGAGGCACAATTGGTTCAAATTCAAGCAAAAGGGATCATCAAGGAAGTTTTTGGCTTTCCGCATAGAATGAAGAGCTACGTCAAAATACCAAAGAAACCGCATCCAAATTTTAACGTCAAGGTTTGTAGCTGCGCCAATGGCCAAATGTTTTAAAAAATTATAATCTTTTAAAAATGGTGGTTCCACCCACATTAACCAAGGACCCGTTCACGTATGTATTGACGTGCAAGGCTGGCCAACATTTTTGCTCGTCTAGTCTACTCAGTTATTTTTTAAGCATCCGCTAGTCTAGTCTAGTCTAGTCAAGCTGTTTTCCCGACCTAAATAGTCTAGTCTAGTCTAGTCTAGTCTAGCCAACACAAAAACCTACCATAGTCTAGTCTAGTCTAGTCAACACAAAATCAAAAACCTACCATAGTCTAGTCTAGTTTAGTCAACCAGTTGCCTATCCCATAACATGGGGAAAATCGCGGCTAGTCTAGTCTAGTCTATTCACGCTTTTGCTCACCCTTGGCTAGTCTAGTCTAGTCTAGTCATAGTCATACCGGCCAAAAACGCTCAGTAGTCTAGTCGCTAGTCAGCTAGTCTTGCCCAGCTAGTCTTTTGAGTCTAAACTCAAAATTCAAAGTCTTTAAAATTCAAGGCTGGCCTAGTCTAGCTAGACTAGCGGACTAGTGACTAGACTAGACTATTGTACTTTTTAGGCAGATTTGGCTAGACTAGATTAGACTAGCCAAGGAACATAGAAGAAAACTTCGGGGACGATTCTGTCAATGAAAAAATGATGACGCAAGTGCATACGTTTCCGATCGAAGTAATCGGGATCCGTATTCAGCAGACAATCCAAAGCATACTGACAACACAAACTGACATTAATTAGCTATTATCTATTTATTTTGAAAGTATACAATTTACCAAGGATCAATGACATTACTGTAAATAATTTTACACATTCTGTAAATCAATTAGCAATTAACGAAACATGACATCTTGTAAACATCGGGGTTGTAACGGCCATGGCCACATATCAATTAGATGAATAAATCTATATACATATATATATATATATATAACTAGCCAAGGATCGAAAAAATCGTGAATAGACTAGACTAGACTAGACTAGCAAGAGGATTCGAGCAAAATGACAAATGACTAGACTAGACTCGACTAGCCTCGATTTTCCCATGTTACGGTATAGGAAACTGGCTGACTAGGCTAGACTAGACTAGGGTATGTTTTTGTGTTGACTAGACTAGACTAAACTATTTAGGTCTGGAAAACAGCGTGGCTAGACTAGACTAGACTAGACTAGACTAGCGGATGCTTACAAAATAAATGACTAGACTAGACTAGTAAAAATTTTGGCCAGCCTTGTTAAAATTGCGCTGAGTGTTTTTGTTTCCCTTCCGTAGACGGGAACTTTTCTTTGGCAAGATTTCATCGACGAGTTGTACGTTCGCGGGGAAAGTGAAAAGCCGGTTTTGTTCTTCAGTTACGCTTTGTCTTTCGCGACCCAAGACAATCGGCTTTACATGCTCGTGCTGGAGCAGTTTTTAAAGCAGAATTCTTTTTACACGATTTGTAAGTGTACCACTCATTGAACCAATAACTAGCAAAAATAAAAAACTCGAATTGCTAAACCTTTTGTAACTTGTGAATAGCTCCTTAATTTATTTTGTTACTTTAAAAAACCAGTTCGCTATCTTCAGTGGACCCTAATGAAAAGCTTTGCCTTTGACCTCACTTCTCCGGTACAGGATGAAATGGTTAAAATATTTCGATGGATAGGAACAACGTGGGACTAAAATTATAATAAAAATAAAAAATGAATTAACACGCTTTTTAAAAAGATTACAAATACCGTATTTCCTTCCCATTTTTGTGCAGCCGATCAGAACGTTGCTTTCGCTCTGTTTTTACAAATCTGAATGCTTTAGCTGCCGAGAGGTATACTTTGGAATTTCCGGATTTTACGAAAACGGACCAAAAGGTCAGTCCTGCAAATTATTTTAAATGAACCAAAAATAAGTAGTTTTTTAAAATTAATTTCTGTGCAATAGTATTGAGATGATTTTTAATTAATCCAGGTAGTGAAATTGAAAAACTGGCTCATAACGAACATGTCGAATATATCTTTGACTTTTCTTCCGAGTTTCGTTTCGTTTTCAATTTTGAAAACCTTAGAACAGCTTGAAATCGTGAGTGCGACCATCCAAGAGCTCTCTCAGTACATCCCCACCTTCTATCGGGGTGTAAGTGTCTTTTGATTTATTTAGTTTTATAAGTTTTTCATTGTATAAGTAAATAGACAATATTTTGATTTGCTAAAATATAGAAATAATTTGTGATTAAATGCTAATTTGCCTTCAGCTGAACGTCAGTGAAGAATCCTACTTTATAAATGTGATTCAAGCCCGGAAGCTACGAGCAAGAAATGAGATTTTGAGAACACAAAAAGCCTATCCTTTCAGTAACTGGTAGACAAAGGAAAATTAGATTTTTTAATTTTTATTTTATTATTATGTGTTTTAAAATACATTTTGAATACATAATAGTTTTAAAATCTAATTTTGTATTTTTACTTTTCTTTTAATTTTTTTTTCAGGCCAACCGGTGCCTACTCCCTCAGTGAAACGACCACGACCCTCGTTCAGAAAGCCTATAGTAAACGACGGGTTTTGAGTAATTAAAATTAATTAAAATCGTTAATTGCTTCAATTTATAAAAAATAAGCCATCGATATTAGTAGTCCGTAATGTCTACGTTTTGATATTTTTAGACGTTCCAATTGGCGCCCTCTACGAACCATTTGTGGGAAATGACTTGCCGTTAGTAGATACCATTAAGTTTATTTATTTATTTTTATTTTTATTTTTATTTTAATTATTACAATTTAATTCAGAATTTGTTTTCAGAATTTTAGATATAGGCGGTTTTGGCTACTACGTTATTGGATTTTTTATGATGCTCTACGCGGTCAAGGATTGTAAGTCCTCAAACGGATTTTCTTTCGGCGTCTTTGTACTTTTCGAACGGTTTTTTAAATTATTTCAAAAAACATTTTTCTGTTAGTGCTTGAAGTGACAGCCTATGAAAGGAAATCGATGGAGGCGGACTCATTTATGTCCGTTTTATCCCAAAAATATATGGAAGCTGAAATCCTCCCTCGCATCGACTGCATTTACAAGTCCTACAGTGACCTGAGGTCAAAGGTCGTTCCGGACGAGCCATTCAACCCCTTCGCCGTCCCCTCAAGGCTCAACAACATTGCAGACGTCCTAACCGTTGAAATGATTAACAAAATCGTCAAAATGTACGAAACTAACAGAACATTATTTCCCGAATTTCAATTGCTCCCGGGGATGGAAAAGTTCTCGATGCATCAACTCCTTCATCTTTCCATTGCAAGGGTAATTAATTCTTAAAAGAGTTTTTTTTAGTTTTAAAACTTCCCGGAAAAATGGCCCACAAGTATTGGGAATACAGAGAAAAATTCATGAGGCCAAAACGGGATGTTTTTACAATCTATTGTGGACACAAAGAATGTATATTAACCTGAACGGAATTGGGACACAACGGGTGACAGAACGATTAACAAAAGTGTTTTTTCTACAAACTAACTTTTTTAAAATGGTCAAAACTAGAAATTTATATTTTCTCAAGGGCCAAAAGTTCAAATTTACACTTTGAAAAAGGTGAAAATTGCAAATTAACGTTTCCAGGAACATTCAAAACTGTGAACATATAGTCAACAGCGTTTTCAAAAAGTTCATAACAAGAATTTAACAAGTCACATTTTCAAAAAGGCCAAACTTGAAATTAACACTTTAAAAAAGGTCAAAGGTCAAAGCTATAAATTAACGCTTTCAAAAAGGGCAAAACTTGAAATTAACAGTTTCAAAAAGACGTCAAACTTTATACATGACCGTTTTCAAAAAGGGCAAAACTATAAATTAACTCTTTCAAAAAGGTCAAAACTTGAAATTAACACTTTCAAAAAAGGTTACAACTTGAAATTAGCACTTTAGAAAAGGTCAAAGCTATAAATTAACGCTTTCAAAAAAAGTCAAAGCCTGAAATTACTACTTTTGAAAAGGTCGAAGCTATAAACTAACGCTTTCAAAAAAGGTCAAAGCCTGAAATTACTACTTTTGGAAAGGGCGAAGCTACAAATTTACACTTTCAAAAAGGCTAAAACTTTAAAATAACACTTTCGAAAAGGCCGAAGCTATAAATTAACGCTTTCAAATAAGGTCAAAAACCTGAAATTACTACTTTTGAAAAGGTCGAAGCTATAAATTAACACTTTCAAAAAGGTCAAAACTTGAAAATAGCAGTTTCAAAAAGACGTCAAACTTTATAAATTACCGTTTCCAATAGGTTAAATGTTAAAGGCGGCATATTTTAATGTAGAAATATTCCCATGGGAATTTATTGGGAAAGTTTTCCTTTGTTTTCTTGCCAGGCATCTTGCCGGACAGTTCAGCCCACGCTCGTCAAGTTCCTGCTAAAGCACGGTCCCACTCCCTACGAGCTTCGAATCAACGGGGCATTCCGTCTCTCGCCGTACTTTGGACGAGCCTGGAAGTGTCCAAGGAACTCCTCCATGAATCCTAAAAACAAGTGCGAGTTTTTCAAAATTAAATTTAAAAACTTTACGACGGACTGGGATACGAAATACTTCTCTGGCCCGGACATATTTGCCTTGGCCGGTTAAACGAAAAAAGTTATAAAAAATTGAACAAAAATACTGGATATTATTAAAATAATCCATAAGCGTTATAGTTAGATTAGAAACATAGAAACTGTTAATGCTGTTATGCAAATCAAGTGCTGTATAAAATATAGAATTAAAAATAAAAAGTTGTTGAAACTGACGAGGGACGAGTACAAACTACAAAGCTGCATATCTTGCATATTAAAGTGTTATGTGTTAATTAAGGAATTTATGCGTGCACATTCTCACACGATTACAATATTAAGATTATTTAGTTGCAAAAAAAACTAAGTTCCCATTTCATTTTAATTTCTCACAACGTATTTACGTGCACGCCTACTTGCGGCATGCGAAAGCCGAATGGGAACTTGAGCATTTTTTGTACAAAATAGTGTTAGCTATCTGCAATTGCTACGATTAATATAATTAAAAAGATTTAATTATATAAATGTAATAATTTTTCATAATTTTTAATAAAAATGCCTTGCCAGGCCACCAACATAATTTTAACAATTAAAAGATGTCTTATTTGTTTATTGCATTCAAAATAAATGTTTTTCACAGCTTATTACATAAATAATTATACATAATTACCTTTTAGATAGTAAACGTGCGTAAATAAACGTAGCAATTCCAAAAAAATGTTAAAACAAAAAAAAACACATAAAAAATACTTTTCCAAGTACTTTTTCGATTATTGCCGGTTCATTCATTCAGTGATGTAATTCCGGCGCCAGAGCAGCTTTCGGATTCTTTGTAAACAAATATTTTTAGAACATATACTTTACAAAAATGTGCTCTAAGCTATTTTTCAAAGCAATTCCAAAATACAAGATTTTTCAAAGCACCGCTGCCCAATTTTCAAAATCAGTCAAAGGCCCCATTTTTTTAACTCCAGCTGTCTTGAACAAAATAAACATGTTAAGCAAGAAAGATTACGAAGCCTTTATTGGAGAATTTCCGGAAGTTCTCAATGATTTAGTGAGTTTAGAAGGATTTGAAAAGATGACTGAGACCCAGGAATGGATGCAAAAGGTGGTGGAGTACAACGTGCCGCATGGAAAGCTTCTCAGGTGAATTTAATTTTTTATAGTCACTAGCTAAACATAAAAAGACGTTAATTAACTTAAACGATAATTAGACTAGTAATAAGTAATTAAAATGATTTTCTTATAAGGTCTATCCTCCTGCTATCTATAGCAAAGTCTACCCAAAAGAAAACTGGCAAGGAACTTCCCAATTTAAATCGTATTGCTTGGGCAGCTGAATTTGTAAGAAAAACATTCAATTTTTGAAGTGAAGTTTCGTAAGCACTTAAAGAATTAATTTAGGTAAAAGTTTTGTTTTTTAGTTTCAGGCATTTGCAACAATAGTGGATGACATGGTGGACCAATCAAAAACAAGGCGGGATCGGCCATGTTGGTATTTGGTGGAGAATTTAGGACCTGCTGCTATTAATGACGGTCTACTTCTAGAAAGTGCTGGCTACGTTTTGCTAATGAAGTACGTCAAAGGCCACTACCAGTTGTACGAAGATCTATTGGAGTTACTGCACGTGACCAGCTTAAAAGGTTTGTATGGACAGAGCTTGGACGGCCGTATTTCTACCCGGAAACAGTTTGACAGGTTAAAAGAGCAAATCGTAAAAAAGCGCACAAAATATTTAATATTTAGCGGCAAAATAAACAGTTTTTTTAGACCAAAACTACGATTTTTTTAGATTTACAATCGAGATCTACAATAAAATGATGACGTTTAAAAACGGCTACTACACCTTCAGCACTCCTATTATTTCAGGGCTAATGCTTGTAAGTACATAATTTGTTGCTACAAAATATATGTATTGTGTGTTTGCATTAAAATCTTAAATCTATTTTTTGATGCTCATAGAATGGAATTAACGACCCACGTATTTTAAAGAAAGTAGAGGAATTTGCATTGGATTTAGGCCTATTTTATTCCATCCAAGACGATTATATTGACTGCTTCGTAGATGCTGGGAAATCTGGGAAGATTGGGACGGACATTGAGGATGGAAAGCCATGCTGGCTAATTGTGACTGCTCTCGAAAGAGCAAATAAAGCACAGCGGGAAATTCTTTTGGTAATGCCTTATTTTTCTTCAAAAACACTATTTTTTCAAAAAGCCGTTTTGCAAAAAATTTTTAAACATGTTTTATTTTGTGATCTTTTAGAACAATTACGGAAACTCGGACCCCGGAAAAGTGGCTAAAGTAAAACGAGTTTATGAGGAAATGGACATTTCAGGAATTTACAAAAAGTTTGAAAAAGACAAGTTAGACAACCTTCTAAGGCATATTCAAGAATTGCCTGAAATCGTACCCCAGGAACCTTTACAGCAAATGGTCAATTTACTTTTTGGGCGAACACGATAATGAAAAATTCCATTTACCGTAAATGGTCTAATAGTACCTACTATTCCATTCAGACTCTTCGATCCCTCCGTACAAATATAGAGACCTGCGTAGTAATAGACCATTTACGGTAGGTGAAATGTATTATTATTTAATGTTTTAGCTTTATAGGCTGTATTACTTTCTAACATAAACAAGTCTTAGAAAATATTCGACCTTTAAAAGTCTTTAATAAGTATCTCGTTTTGGTTTTGGTTTTGGCCACCAACTTGGTGGCCTCGATGATATGTTCTACCGAAAATATTTAATTAAACCTCAAAAATATTAAGTTTAAACTTAAAAAGCAAGTTTAGATCTGTAATCTATTCTCCGATTCCCTTAAAATGATGTATTACACGATAAAATTCAAGTCGGGCTACACCCCACTTATTCATTATCAATTTTCAAAATTTTCAAACACCGAAAAATTTCAAACCGTAATTGCAACCGGTAACTCACGCCCGAACGAGGCGTGCAATATATCACTTTAAAGGTACATAATCGCATGCAGAACAGAAGCTATGCAGATTCCTCAAAATGAGATAATATTTAATTTAATCCAAAATTTGTGCGTGCAAAGTGGGTTTTTCCAGGTTTTTTCAACATTTTTCGAAAAATTTCAAAATTTTAACATGATTTTCCAAAATTAACTTCAGATCTATAATCTCCTTCCCACTTCCGTGAAAATGACGTATGACTCGACCGCATTGGTTTAGAATTAGAAAAAAACCTGTTATTATACCTACTTTTAGTAATTAGTTACTAAGTTACTAATCTTTTGTAAATAATTTACTACTGACACTTGAAAATATTTATTTTATTTAATCAAGAATCACAAATTAATAATCAAAAGAATACTGTGTACATAAATCTACCCAATGTTGCATGGCCTGCGGCCAAATCGACAAAATGAATAAATTATTATTTATTTAGTATATAGGTATACGCGACGCGTATTTAATGCGTTATATGCACATCCGATTTTAATGCTTTTTGCAGATTCTACGAAGTGAACACAGCTGTATTGCTCTCTAAATGACATTACAAACAACAGCAGGAACAAAGTAAGTTATGATAATTGAACAGGGGATCACAACATTGCAAACATAATTATAAATGAAAATCAAGCCTGACACGGTCAGTCCAATTAAGTAAATGTAAAATGTCCCTCGTAGTAAGCTGTCGTCAAAACTTAAAGGACGCAACTCATGTTTACCAGACAAATACTCTTTGTACCTCAATTCTTCTGGCTCATTGTGAAACAACGACCGCATTTGTACATCAGTGTTTGCTCTAAACGTAGTTTCTTTGAGTTTGACGTACCAGTAGTCGTAAAATCCTGTGCTGAGCAGCAAATGAAATATTCTACGTGGAGCGTCTGTGTTAGTCATACGAAAATTAAAAGCAGTATGCGTTTCAAAAAAATTATCGTTGGAAACAAAGTAATTCCTTTGAAAATAAATTGGCAGGATTTTTAACAAAGGTTTAATTCTTAAGTAGTTTACAATCGCTGCAACATCAAGATCGGGTCCTTAATAAAGCTCGAGTCTCTAATAGAGCCTGGGTCTGTAATACAGTCATAGAAAATGTATTCGCAAACATCGCCAACATAATCCACACATGCACAGATGCATACACACATACATACGTGAAGTATGAACCGGTAACTAATTGTATACTAAACAAATTGATATTATTATGAATTATGAAGTTCAATTCTCACAAACAAGGTAAATCTTTTGATGTCGAAGCGATACCTTCACATTCTTTACATTGCATTGTGTTTCACTGAAATAAATCAATTGGTGGATATATTATTAGGGTGGAGGCTTGTAATTGTGGTCTAAGAATAAGGATATATTAACCTATTAACCTTTGCAAGAACTTTTCGCACGCTTCCAACTCACCACAAACAGTATATTCGTTGGGTTACAGAATTGTGCAAATGAATTCTGTGGACCACAGTATCATAGTCCAGGCAGTCGTTGTCTATTATGCTTTTATAATATTGTTTGTTATAATGTATCATTTATTCGGTGTACTATTTTGTACTGCTATTATTATCTTTGACTGTTATCGGTTTTTGCTATTGATATTTTACTACTATTCTACTATTATTAAACTTCTATTATTATTATTCGACTCTTAATATTCTATGCGACAGAGGAATACTCCAACCCTTCATAAATTCAAGGAAGTATTTTGTAGTGTTTCTACTTGCGCGAATGTATAGCCCAATAACCTTTAAGACACCGAGAATACTATTAAAACCCGTGTCTAAATAAATCATGGGTGCATTTGGGCGGGCATTTGGGAAATGTGCTTGGGCCTATTTCAAAATACCCCAACATTTGAGCCCAACTGAACCCAACTCGTCATTTATGAAACTGCGCACACAGCCCTAATGCAAATACTCAGGATTCATTCATGCAAATTGCAACATTTCCCAACCCCAGCATCCTTGCCATACACCATGCATTGCAACCCCTCTTATTATTAGCTAGCTGTAAAATCATAAAGACATTAATTCATAAATTCATAAACTTCATTTATTCGGTGCACATCCACATTTTTATTTAGCTCCACTTCTTCAAACATCACTTTGACGTAGTTAGATAGTTATAATATTTCAATTAAATACTTCTCAAAATAAGCAAGTTCATGTACAGTTTTTTGCCGTGTCGCAACTCGCAACTTTCACGCGGATTCTTGAGCTCAATCACAAACTCGAAATAAAATAATCAATGTTTACAGTTTCTTAAAATTTTGGTTTGAACAACACAGCACAGAAAAATAAATTAAACGTGAACAGCAAACCTTTTTAACAATGAATTCTGACACACGACTACCTTACTTTTACTTCGTTCTACTTTGAAATCTTAGTATAACTTAACTGTTGACTAGCGACTAGTTACCAGAAATAGTTCTGATTCTGACCAATTTCGTGCTGTCAACTGTGAAATATATGACTGTATCTTTTTAATAATTGAACCAAATACATTCGACAGATTATTGGAATTTTACATTTTACACTTGACAGCACAGTCTTAGTCAGAAGCAACTAATATTTATCTTGTTACTAGTTGTTAGTAGTCAAGTTGAACCACTATTTTGGCTTCAAGGTTGAACGTAAAACTGGACTCTAATTAATTTTAGAAAAATTATTACAGCAATTTACAACATGACACAAACCGAAACTGTAAAACACAGCACTTTGAATTCATTTATTTCACTTGCTTATTTCAGATGCCTTTTTAATTGTAATAATAATTAACTTTATGTAAGTATGTTGTACGTGCAACAGTAAACTGGAAGAGACTGACGAGCGAGACTGAAATGATTGCAATCACACAATCGCATACTCTTTACTTCCTCCCGCCTCGTGTCAGTCTTAACGTACGACTTAGCCATTGGACGAAGCAGCAGATCAGACCGACGGCCCGCGTCTTCGTCAGTTTAGCATGTACATAATGGGGTTTGCATTCCAGCAATGCAGTTTGTATTGCTGAAGCATGCCCGAGCGTGCTGCTTTTGGGTGGAACGACGTTTGTCATTACTGCACGATCATTTGGGCAAAGCATTAAGTCTCCCCAAATGCAAAAACCTATGTTGGCCTGTAAACTTTTCATGAATGACAGAGGGCTTCACTTCATGAAGGAAAAGAATGGTGAATCCCAAGAAAACCCAAATGAGCCCAAATGGGTTCACTCTCCCCAAATGCGCCCAAGCCATTATTTAATGCGGGAATACGCACCACTCTCACTGGACAGTGTTTGGTTACTATTTGAACCCCGATGTTTAATTAAAAATCGCAAATAGTCTGTCCTTTGGGAGCGCACGTAATTTTAATACTGATTCCTCTACTAGTTGAGCCCTGCGGCTTGTCAAACGCATTGGCTCTATACCTGGTGACAATTTTAACCCCGTTCATAATTTGAGCCCTGGTGTTTAAAAGATATAATACGGTATGTATAATGCTTATAACTTTATCCTACATATTTTAACGAAACCGAATTATCAGCGAATATTTCCTAGCAATTTTAAATATAGCTGAAAGAGGCTGTTATGTTGTTATTTGACCGGTAAGTAGTTTAATCATTTCTTTACTTAAATTAAAATACTGACAGTTGACAGTCTCGTTTCTTCACAGTTTGGAAATGTCGATAGTTTGGAGTGGTAATATTCTTTGCAATTTATATTAATGTTTGCCCTGGCATGACTACCTCAAAAGTAGAAAAACAACCTGATTCTATTAAACGTCAAAAGTTTAAACTCAAACGTATATATATCAGCTTAATTACAGTCATACTATGCAAAACAAGCATAAAAATTGTACAAGGTAGCACAATACCAGGTCGACACGTGTGCTAAGTAGCAATCAATATGTATGCTACCTAAACCACTAAAATTGTATACCACCATTAAAATGGGTTTGAGATAAAAGTGATTAAAATATGTATTTGTATATGCTCCGGTTCGCGAAATGTAGTTAGTCGTTGGTAGCCTACACAACGTTAACATTTATCTATACCCTAAACACTGAACACATATAGTCTTACCAAAGTCAAAAAACTCACTAAATTCAAGAATTTTACTAAATAACATTGAAAGCAGAATGTGGCTAACAAAGCAAGATCTACGCCATAATTTAGCATTTTATGCATTTCTGTCAAAAATTGAAATACTACCATTTGCAGTCTCTAAATTTTGTGATGCAAAATCAAACACTCTGTGTGTAAAAATAAACGTTCAAAGATCAAAGTTCATGCTTTGCCTGCACGCAGCTTCAAAACTTCTTGTTTGCTGGCAATTTACTTTTCTGTTTATTAGCCTCGTAAGAACAACGTTGTATCCCACAGCAGATGACAAACTGTATTTCTTCCCTATTGCATTATGTTTTACGTGGGCTACGCTTATCTCTCTTTTGTATCATGTACTAATTTCACCCAACTGGCTGGATTTACATGTAAAAATTGTTCATAAAATGTTTTAAGAAAATGATGTTATTGTTACTCGTTTGAAATCAAATTCAGGTTAAAAGTTAAATATTGTGTAATTCATTGAGCACATATAAATTTAGTTTGGTATCACATAATTATAACGTTTGATTATATGCCGTTTTTTTTAAATTACAGATAACTTTCTACAGTCTGAGATGCAAATGAGTTTCAAGAAATTATTTATAATTTATGCCCCCATGCTGATTGTGTGTTCAACGCTAGTCCTACCTGCTGAATTTTTGTACAACTCCAACATTCCCATTTTTACCTATCCCCCTTTTTTGTCACGTGTTTTCAGTAGAAAAATGGATATCAATGAAATGGCTTTTTCTCATTCTGGACTCTGTTATGTACTTCAATGGACTCTGTATTGTATACCATTGTGTATTTGTGGTTCTCTGCTTTCTTCCACATCTAGTTTTTAAAGTTGATGGGGCATCAAGATACCTGCAAACGCTTCAAAGTAACAAGTAAGTTATGTCATAAATACAAATACTCTATCAAACGCGGTTATTATCCGTATGTTTGAAGTTTTAATGGCTTTAGTAATAACCAGTGCAATTCACGTCTGTTTAATAAATACAGGAGAATTCCCTTTGGCTTACGTCCAATACTACATAAAATATGCCAGGAACTCCGTGTCATCCAGCTATACATACAATACTTCAACCTTGGATTCAGTGCAGTTAATTTTTTATTAAAGACTTGTTTTGCTGGCGTCACTGTAATAATTTGTTATGTGATAATTCGTTACTTTCACTCAGACACCATTGTTGTATTTTTGTGTATGGTTTTTATAGTTGATTCCTATTGTGGTTTTGTGCTCACGTTTGACAAAGCTTTCCAGGTGAAGGAGAAATTTCAATCCTTGGGAACGGAGCTCAAAGTTATTTCTGCCCAATTATGCCTGAAATCCCAGCGAGAAGATTTGCGAGCATTGATTAATTTTTTAAACGTTCAAGGTATAAAAGCTGGGCAATTTCGTACGTTTAAGAGAGAATCTACTCTTATTTTTGTTGATTTTGTCTTGGAACCAGGTTGTAGCATTACTTGTTATGTAAACGTAGCATTAGCTGAAGGTGCATTTTCAAACGTCTAGTGGTGG
Organism: Dicyrtoma fusca; assembly: GCA_034695205.1. Lineage (NCBI taxonomy): Eukaryota > Metazoa > Arthropoda > Collembola > Symphypleona > Dicyrtomidae > Dicyrtoma > Dicyrtoma fusca. Next base: position 5,732 of record JAQFZC010002097.1, on the reverse strand, counting down.
TGTACAAACACAGGTATCAAGTCAAATCGACTAAAGCCAAAACGGCGAATCGTTTCGTCGTATTTACCACTAGCGTACATGTGCAAAACGACGAATAGTTGTGGTCAAAACGACGAATGGTACGTTTGCTGCATAGTGTGCATATCTAACAATTAGATTGAATTCAAATTATTAGTAGTTTGAATGTCCGTAGTCGTAATTATTTGTCAAAGGCTCAACAACGTTAAGAAGTTGCAGTCATTATTTCCGAACGTTTGTACTAACATGGCGGAGTACGGAGTTAAATATTTGAGTAAAATTAATACTTGCAGCAATAGGAAGGTACCCACTCTAAAATTGGATAGCGATGAATAGTGTTGCCAACGACGCAAAGTAGATGATAGTGTGTATTGACAGTGTGATCAAAATGGCCAAATTGTGATAGGCAAAAATAAAGACTTATTAAAGAAAATTTTAAAAACGCTGTTGCTAAATATGAATAATACAGGTAGCTCATAATGCATTTTTGGTTCCGAATTATTGATCAATTCGATTTGTCGTATTGACCAAGTCGATTTGTCGTTTGGTTACATGAATAAAACTTTCGTCGTATTGACCAAAATGTATTTTTGTGTTCGTCGTTTTGACCATTCGTCGCTTTGACCTTTCGTCGGTTTACCTGGTATTCACAACAACACTATATAGACTAGAAAACCAGTTGATCAGTATAATGTAATCTAGTCACGTTTTTCGCGCTAGTTTTGTCTAGTATTGTGCTTTTGTAGGGTTGAGTAATCTGGGAGAGTGATGTTATCAATCCTAATGTGATGCTGGGAATTTAGTTTTTGGCAGCTTATAATTGAGATTGATAATAAGTATTGTGAATTCTACGGATTTAAGTTCCTTGGTATTTCGAGTTTCAACGAACGTGAACAATTGCTTCGAACTTAGTACTTAAAACAAGTATTTTAAATTATTTCAAAATTAAGTGGCAAATTGAATCAACTTTCGTGTCGATATAATTAACACATCCAATACATATTTGTTACTTGAACGGAATATTTATGTATAAGCTGTTGTAGCTTGTACTAGTTACCTACAAGGATAATCATGCACATTGAGAATGCTGTACACATACCTGTATAATTTTTAACTTCTTCAATTAAATTTTGTATATATTCCATCTATTTGAACTCAAGTTGAGTGTCTATTATATTGTAGTTCTTACGGTAAGTAGGTAAATTATATCGTTTCTTATACTAAAATACTGGTAGTAGTGGTTTTTAATGTTCACGATAGCACATACTTTAGATTATAATATTCGTTACAATATAATTAATGCTTGCCTTAGTATGTCTACGTCAAGAGGAGAAAACAACTAGACTTTATTTAACCTGAAAGTTTAAACTCAAACTTTTCTCAGCATAATGCCAATTTCATGTTACAAAAAGGTATGAGCAGAATACCTGGTTCAAGCGTGTGTAAAGTAGCAATCAATATGTAAAACTTGGAAACCATTAAAATGTTTTTGAAATAAAATGTCGACAATGTATGTTTGTATGCGCCCGGATTAATTAAATGTAGTTAGCCGTTGGTAGCCTACAAAACAACACATATTTATAAGCATCCCCTAAAAACTTAATACATATACTCTAACCTAATTAAACAAACCCACTAAATGCAACTAAATTCAGTAAGATGAATGTGGCTAACAAAATAAGATCAGCACTATAATTTATCATTTTATTCCTTCTTATCTAAAATTTTCTTAATGCGTTTCCAAGACTTAGGACTATACAATCAAAAACAGTGTACCACACAATAGACGTTCAAATATCTAACTGCATGCTACTTCTACACGCCTCAAGTGCACTTTTACGTTGCTTCCAATTTACTTTTGTTTCTAAACCAACTTTTATGTCGCGGTAGACGTTAAACTGTACTACTTGATATGTAAACGTTGTTCAGGAAGGTTGAAAAAAATCTTGTCTTTGTAAAACAAATTCAGTTCAGATGTTAAAATTATTATCTTGCAGTGGGCACTTCCTTTCATACTTACCCCTTTAGTCTCTCTATTTTATCCCGCTCGCCGTACCGTGGTCCTTAACTATTAAATCACCAGATTGACACTGCATTAGTCTGAGGGAAAAAAACCAAGTGTGTGTTAAGTCGGTTTCATCAGTGCAATAATTTATTATTTGTTAACTTATCCCCTATTTAGGTAATACTATCACCATCTCCTCTTTCCGTTCAAGAGGTCCGAGGAGGAGTTGTGTCTAAGGGTATATGGGCTTGCAATAGTGCCTTGATGATCCATTTTTTGCTCCTGGACTCTCTAGTTTGAACCCCGTTTGTTGACGGGTTCCTTCATTTTGTATAACTTTTAATGTGTAGAAGTAACATTCGGAAGCATATTTACCGCTGATATCCGCATATTCAACTTAAATTAGTCGATGTTGTTATATGCGTACAAACTGTAAAATCTATATCTAATTGTAACTTCTTTTCTTATTAGATAAAATAGCGGATACGTAGACTGCTGTGGTGATACATACCGTTCATAAAAAACCTGCTGCTCATACAGCAGTCGAATATATGGGCTCGCTTTCCTTGTTTCATGTAATCTCTGTTGGCTTCTTGTTTGTTAGCCTTATGGCGTAGCCTCAGAGTTTCAACTCCTAGGTCCTACCGTGGTCGCCCCTGACCACCCTTGCAAAACTGAATCTGACACATGTCTCTACTGTTTCTCTTTGTGATTAGGTTAACCTCTTTCAGTTGCCTTGACCATGGTGGTATTGGTTATGGCCACCCTGTGCTTATAGATATAACCAAACACAAGTAGCTAACATAACAACTAGAACCCCTAATATATGGTCTACATGGCATTCAACTAGCTCTTACGGCGTTACGTCGCCAGTCTCGTAGATCCTGCTTAGCATATTCTTTAAAACACCTTGTCCTCTTTTGCCGTTGAACGCCTTTGCACTTCCAATACTTCATACTTCTGCTGCATTAAAAGCCTTGTTATAGTTTTAAGAGAGATGAAAAGTGAAATTAAGATAGCATTGAGAGAGAGATTTAAAAGTACGAAAATCAGTTTTACTGCAGATTTAAGGCTTACGCTTTGTGCTTGTTTTTTTTTGCATATCGCAGGAATAGACCTGACACTTGAGTTATCTAATTTTAGGAATTTTATTTTTGAAATCATCGTGGCGCCTGGCTGAATTCCAAATTCCCCACAAATTCACGGACTCTGTCAAATATATTGCGCCCATTTATAAATGACGTCAAATAACATTAGCATTATTTCGTACAACCCATTCATCAACTTATGTCAAAAGTAAAAACTCCCTAGGCCTAATTTTGAGGACGTAATCAGCAATTCAGAATATTAGTTAAGAATGCAATTTCACGATAATAATAAACGCGGAACCACATTCCACTTACAACGTCATGGCTGTTGCGTGCCGACCAATATACACAAAGTACAAAACAAAATTGTTATTTGTTCGCACTTTCCATATTTGAGTTAAGAACTAGAAGCTCAATTTATTGATAAAGTGTTTTGCCCTTTTGTCATTTCGTTTTAATAGCTTCGAGTAAGGCTGTGCTAAATTATGCATCGCTATCATAGACGCTTTAACGTCTAAGACGGGCTTTGCATAAATGTCGCTTGCAAACGAGTTGTTTGCTTGTTGCAACATTAGAGGGCATCCAAAACTACTAATCACCAACAAATCATTCAATTTTAAAATTCTAACAAAACGTCTATCGTTGAGCCTAGGAAACTTAAAAGAATCTATTATCGATAATGATTGAACCATTTAAAATTAAAAAATAATCTGCCGTATGTACTCTTATGTAATATGCCATTTTAGTATTCGTTAAACTAAATTGCATCAAAAATTGGCTGCTCCTGGTTATTACGTAAATAATAAAAAATAAACGTAAAATTATAAAGTGGTGTTGTTATGCATGTGTCGATAATTGTGGGTAGTGCTAAAGGTATATGCTATAAGGATATTTATGATTTATCTAATAATACTTTTTGAATGGAATATTTTACAATCGTAAGTTACGATTTTGTTTTCAATTTTTAAAAGCGGAGTTGGCTACTAATCGAACCACAGTATACCCACGTACGTACAGGGTTTATTGGGAGGCATTTAACTACAAATCTACCCAATTAGGAGCCTTGTAAGTATGACATTAATGAATGTTAGTTTCTAATTTTCTAAATCTCTACATGTATTTTTCATGTCATTGAGATGCAGTATATGAAATGCGAAATAATTGTACAATTCAGTTTTCAAAATGGAAAGGTATTTGATGAAAAATATTAACTGCATTCTCAATGAATGTATTTATGAATTTCGGTACTATAAAACATCAAAATTGTGTATTTCATTTCTTTTAACTGTACTTTCTTGGATTTGCTACGTTTAAGCTATGTAGTTACAATTTATGATAGAAAGACGAACTTTAATTACAAAACAAACTTATTACTGTCCTCCAACGAGGATAGCATAACTTGCCCAACCGACTCAGTGTATATCTTTGTAAACGATAACAAGTTTTGCTTACAACTAAACTACCTTCATAGTTTACTATTTTTACGATTGCTAATTACACTTTTGCCGTGGATAAAAAAACGTATACTAACTACCATGTTCTATAACAACGCGTATAACGAGTTTTTGAAAGGGTAATTTCGCATTTTACAACTTTTCTAACGTTATTGTACCGTTTTGTCCGTTTCTGATATATGGAGGATTAAGATTTACACCATTTCAAAAATAATAAATTATTACGTTTCGCACTTTCCTAAACTTGTAAATTCATTCGTGGACCCCCGTGCTCTGAAATAATGAACTTTAATCTAAATTGTGTAAGTGCATATTTGCAAGGCTCCTTGTAATTGTCGCTCTATACACGTACAGTTCTCATTAAATCGGAATACAGACAAAAGTAAGAGTGCGGCCAGCTGGTTTTGTAAGATGCGAATCAGAGTAAAGTTAATTCCATTAAGCGTGTGTGGCTATTGATTTGCATTTTGCATGTATAAACGATTCAAGCTTGAAACATCTTCAACTGGTTTGTTTAGGGGCTGCGCAAAAAATACGTAACGCAGGTTGCGGTCGGTGGTTGTTTCAAAAAACGATACACAACGTCACCGGGATCGGTAGTATGTTTTCAAATTGATACTTAACGAATTTAAAAGTGCGCATTTAAACGAATACTGACCAATATTTGAAAAACGTTACACCGTAAAACTTCCAATAAGTCCCTGTCCCTAATAATTACCCGGTACTTTATTAGAAACATTTTAAAAGTGCATATTCTACAATTGCGGCAGTTAGTGGTCGGACTGGTCCGGTTTATTCCAGTTTTTTTGGATTGTTCCGGTCCAAAAGTTTTGGAACAGACCAGTGGTCTTGTCCGGACCGGTTGGAACGGACCGGACCATAAAGAAATGGACCAAGTTCTCAAACAGTTGAATTTGTTAAAAAAAATGGCCTTTGGTGGAACCCAACACATCAATATTGACGATTTTGTTTTAATTTTTATATTTAATAAAATAACTATACTAGGGTAAAGGCTTCTTACTGTGGTTTACTTGTAATTGTGGTCGCCAAACAAAAAAACAGTGTCCGAAGCAATTTTTGCAGGCAACTCTGCAGTTGATAGAGTAAGTCTCAGAGTACTTTGGGTGTGCCTTGTTTCAGGAATGTTTGAAAACTCATATTGTGGGA